>PVLD010014159.1:0-53369 GCA_004027595.1 Dinomys branickii
TTCTGGTTCATATGTCTTCATTCTTTTGTCTTTAAAATTAAAAAAATAATAAAAAAAATAAATGGTAGGAAAAAAAGACTGGATAAAGACAAAAATGTATTAAAGATGCATTTCAATCTTTTATTTAGGAATGTAATGGACTTAATTTAGATCACAAATTTTATGTCTTATAAAATGTCTTCAATGGCTAGAAAATTATATATAGAAATGATGATATATAGAAATAATGATTATATATAGAAATATTTTCTCTAGAAGGACCATAATCTACTGGCAAGTTTAACTTTTTATCATATTTTTGTTCTCTCAGGTTTAAGGACTGGGTTACAGCCTGGGCAATACAAGAGACTCAGTCTCACACAAGACAAGTCATTCAAAGCTCAGTAGGTTTAGTAACTATTGGAAAAATATTTTCACAGGTACGAGGCCAAACACCACCATCACTTTAAAGCATACACATATTTAGTTCAAATGTTTATTTTTCTTTACTTATATATATATGCCTCTTTAGTATACTTTTTTTCAAGAGAAGGTCTCTATGTTACCAACTTTCAAACTCCTGGGCTCATGAGATCCTGCTGCTAGCCCCAGCTTTCCAGGCAGCTGGGACTGCAGGCATGTGCCACCCCCATATGTGCTTTTTCAAAAAATCCCAAAGCCCAACACTAATTTTGTGTTGTAAATATTAAATTATTAAAGGTGTATGGCTTTAAGCATATTTTAAAACTTCTACAAGGATACACACACACACACACATATATATACACAATATATACATAAACATACACACATATATATTCACATGCTCAATTGTTAAATACAGGCAAGCTGTTTATTTTCTTTATACAATGGCTCATCCATAAGTTGGGCCTTTAAATTATTTCTTACTGCTGTAACTAGCTAAATCTACTTTTTAGAACTATATGCCAAATTCAACTCAAAGGAAATCCAGAGTTAATGCAGTGATTTTTCTTTTGCAAAGTAGTTTGTAGAACACAGTATCACAAAGCAAGGCTTCCCATGATGGTCCATGGCACTGTATTATTTGGTGGCTTTTAATTTTTTTTTTTAGTATATGTTTGCAGTACATATGATTATATTTACTGTGATACTTGGTGGCTTTTTGACGATGAAAACTGATTTGTATTTTAAATCATTATTACTCATGGCTGTTGAAAATAATTTGAGTACCAAAAAATATCAGGTTTGCGTTTGCTATGAAATTAATGGAAATTTGAACATAGCCACTAGACTGCTCTGTAAAATGGAATAGTTCTTTTCCATCTACTACAGAGAAAAATATTCTGCAGAAATATCTAAGCAACAACCCAAATCTTTATCTGATCCACCAAAAGTACTTTCTGGATAGAGAAGAATCCAGTAATAAGGAAAAATTGAAATTTGTAGGTTGAATAAGGAGAGAAACACACAGACAACAACCCAAGGCAGAAGCTTACTTACTGTTGTTCCAGTACCGAGTGTCACCTAGCAGTGATTAAAGAGGACCATCTCCTCCATCATCTGCGCATTCTATATAAGGGACCCTGAGTTGAAAAGCATCCCAAAGGAACAACCAACCAAAACAGTGTAAGAACTTGGCCAATCATGATGGGGACTGATGTACTTGGTTTGAAAACAATTCTTGAAATAAACACATTATTCAATTTCAAAGCCTGTCTATTATTATCTATTCTAAAACTTCTGTCACTAGTACGGTCTGAAACTTGAACTCCCAAGTTGTTTGCTGATAGCCCCCACTCCCTAAATAACATCTGAAAAGCAACAATTTTTCTCAAGAATGTTTATACTCAAATACAGATAAAGCAGAAGAGATAAACATGGCAAAGTAACATACTATTTATTTACCTCCTCCAGCAGAAGTTTGAAACCTTTTTTACAAAGCAATCTCCTTCCCACCCATTTAATGTTTATGAAGTACACAAAACATTTGCTTTATATGAAAAAAGCTAAGAGCATTACATACAGATAGACCCCATTTGATAGAGTACTCAGTCAAGAAGGCCAGTGCCATCAAACTTAGCAAGTGGTCTTTTCCAGTATTCTTGAGGAAACGGCCTGCATCTTTTTTGTAAAAGTCTTCTCAGGAAAATGACTTTGACATTGTTATTAGTGCAGGACATTAAAAAATTATACAAATCTGCATCTGAAGGGAATTTTACATGTCTTTGAACACAAACTTATAATAAAGGGGAGTTACTTTTAAACCCGAGTCCCAGTGGTCTGCCTCTGGTGGGAAAGGGAAGGAAAGGAGAGGAAAATAATAATGAATGTAGGGAAGAGAAATTGTTTAAGTGGAAATAATAAAAGGAGAGAAACAAGAGCATAAACAAAGTTGATGAAATGTGTCTGGAGGCTGCTGGACACACCACAGATACAAGTTACTTCAAAATGTCAATGAAGAATATTCTGTCTCTTCACTTAGGTGTCCCCAGAAATTATCCATAAATCAACCCAAAGGGAAATTACCCACATTTAACTACACTGAGGGAGTACAGTGGTACTATGCCTCAGCTTGGGAACACTTCTGCCGCAAACAATTCGGTCCACAAACAGAAGTATTTGACAAAATTTTGTTTTTGCTGGCAGTCTGCATCGGGGGACAAACACAACAGTGGCCACCTTTGCCACACAAACACAAACACGGCCATCTTCTCCAGAACTGTGGAACAAATTAAGTTCATAAACTGAAGCACCACCGTATGGTCAGGTGACCTTGAAATGTAGAACTGTATATCCAGAACAAAACGTTGCACTCTTCCTAAGTACTATCACATGTATTATCTTTTTGGTTGTTCTGCACCAGGCGCTGTTCACTCTCACTGCTTAAGCAAGCTACCCTGGGACCAGGGGTATGCTGCTGAGAACAGTCCTTTGGGATCAGGTCAGACTTTTTAAAAAAAGGAAGTTGTTTTAGATGTCTGCAGTGGACTTTGGTACAAACCACTTTCTAGACTACTTTTACAACCTTACAAGTAATAGCTATACAGGTACCACTATATCTACATGGGTAACTTGTTCTTTCTTCAGCTTAATATCTCTTAATTTCTGTCCCCTTAAAGCTACTCCCTAGAACTCTGAAACTAAATACATCTCATGGCTCCCCTTGGCATACACTAATTCCTTCACCTCACTGCCTGGCTCCCGTTGCCTCAACAGAAAACTCCAAAATCAGCTCGAGCACTTGGAAAGCAGGAATAGCTTTCCCAACACCTCTGGACAACCTTCTTTGTTCTGACATCACCACAGGCATTCCTTGAAACAGAGTGATTACACTGTACTGCTATTTGTTCCTCTTAATACACTACGTGCTCTTACTATCAGTATTCCTAGACCTCCCTTAATACCTGCCTGCACATAGCAGATATTGACAAAGATACTTGACAACTGAAAAAATGATTGCTTTCAACGTAAATACAAAATGAAAAAATTCCATCCATCAAAAATCATACAAAAGGGCCAGGGATATAGCTCAGTGGCATAAGCACCTGCCTGGCAAGAGCAAGGTCCTGAGTTCAATCCCTAGTCTACTGGCCAAATAGGAAGTCCTAAAAAATCATACAAACATACCCATAACACCATAACTATTCATTCCATATTCTTTTTCTTACTATTTAGTCTGTACTTGAGAAAAGAACCTATTTTACTTTAAATATGTTTTTCAAGGATTTAGGTCACCGTTTGGCTTGTACTATAAGTCTTAAAAACTGTAAACAAGGGGAACATGATCAGATGGCATGAAGTGAACATGACATCAAATACATTTTTAAAAAAGGATGTATCCATTTATACTCAAATATTATCCCACAGCAGCAGTTACTTAAAAAATGAAATCTACTTTGGGCTTCAGTAGTTTTTAAAGTACTTGCAAGGTATTACTTCATTTGAGAAGAAAACAAGCTCAGAAAATAAAGGACTTGTTAATACCAAGACCAAGGCCTTTGGAATTCAAACACCAAGTGCTTTAAACCATTCTATTTTCCTTTACTAAGCTACTATCTTCAAGATGCCAGTTTAAAGAAATTAGTGTATGTCTAAAAATGAGTGTAGCATGTTAAAAAGGTAGACACCAACAAAAACAAAAATTATAACTGGGGCTGGGGGTATAGCTCAGTGGCATAAGCACTTGCCTGGCAAGCGCAAGGTCCTGAGTTCGATCCCTGGTACCGGAAAAAAATAAAAAAATAAAAAATAAACAAAATAAAAATTATAACTAAAATAATCAGTGCTGAAAATGAACAGAATACAAATAAGCACTCCATGACACCAATGACTGTTAACTTAGTCCAGCACAATGAAACCTCAATTGGAGAATTAGGACAGTGTTCCTGATCGGATGTGTGAAATAACCAGGGGTTACTTGAGAGCAAAATCTAGGCAACTGAAAGATTTACTGCACTTGAAATTAGTTGGTCACTGACAGAAAGACATGAGCAGGGCCTTTAAAGCACATGGAGGCAGCCTGGTACAACGTTCAAAGTCTGGAGTCTTAATTCTCGGTAACACTGCAGCAAACTGCTCAATGACTCAAATTTTACTTCCCTATCTGCAAAGTAACTGTGAATTTCCACGTCAAGAGAGCCCAACACACACAAACTCTATTGAGGAAGAGCCTCTATCTTCTGCTTCCTTCCCACAGAAGAAGGTAACAGGCAAACAGCTATCAAGGTGGTTCCAACACACTTCAGAATATACAGCTCTTATAAGCCATTACAGAAATATCACACACAAGCAATTCTGTGCTAAAAATCTAAATGCTACTACTTGCATATTAACTATAATCCTACTCAAGGCAGAAAGGAATGGGTCACATACCTAAAAGCAGGAAACACCATGTAGTTAAATGGTAGTTTGTTTTTTCTGTTTCTGTTTTTTTTAAAGGAATTGGACAGCCAGGTATGGTGCTGATCACTTGCAATCCCAGCACTCAGCAGGCTGAGGCTGGAGCATTGCTACAAGTTTAAGGCCAGCCTGGGCTATAAAGTGAGTTCAAGGCCAGCCTGAACTACACAGCGAGATCTTCTCTCAAATACATAAACACACAGAATAAATACATACATACATAAACAAACAAAAACCAACCAAATAAACAGAATTGAAAACTTGAACCTATGTTTAGTGATGTGGGGTATTTATTCCACTATCCACATCATTGTTGCCTCACTAATTAAAAGATATGTAAAGGACTAAAAAACATTAGTTACTTCACACATAAATACATTACAAATCAATGTAAGCTAGGTATGGTAGCACATGTCCATAATTTCAGCACTCGGGAGGCTGAGGCAGGAGAATCATTCCAAGTTTGAGACCAGCCTGGGCTAAAAAGACCAGCCTGAACCATATAGCAAGATGTTATCTCAAAAAAAAAAAAAATCAATACACTGTGAAACGTAGCCACCACAGATACAAGTGGAAGTCAACAAGAGGTCTATCTGTAGTCCTTAAAACTGAAGGCTGTGATAATGAAAGAAAACTGAAAGCACAAGAGGAAATATACTACATATGAAAATTGGGCTACAAAGGACTCACACAACCTGTAACACAAGAATACTAGCAGGGAGACAGCTCAGCGGCACAGTGTCTGCCTGGCAAGTGCAAGGTCCTAAGTTTGATTCCCGGTACCCAAAAAACAAAACACCTGAAGCATTTATGGTATTCTGAAATATCACCATATATAAAACATTTTCTTTCACTATACCAAGAAATATACTCAGCAGTACTAGAAAAAAATAAATCTTAACAGACCTTAAAAGTCCTAAAAGAAATCTGAGCACTCTGAACTTGCCAAGTCATCAGAAAAATCTAACAAACTACTGGAAATAGGCAGTTACCTAATAAAGCCCTTAAGACCTAGAGAAAACTGGTTAATTGTAAGAGCACATCAGAGCTGTAGATCAGTAGGTATAGCAGGGCTGTAGATAAGCCATAAACATATCAGGCTATGGGCTTCAAATGAATTTGACCACAGACAATAACAATAAATAATACAATTGTGATTATATATACAATCACAATATTATTATATTGTGATTATATATAAAAATGAAAAAATACTGCCATTAAACATGGTATTAAAAACTGACAATGGGTCAAAAGCCAGAGGACACTTTGAGATGAACTGGCTATCTATGTTTAATAAAAATGACATTTGCTAAAACTAGAAAATCTCTTAGATTTTTCTACAACATGGTACTTAAGTACATAAGTATAAAGCCACATCAAAATCCCAGCTAGTATACACTGGTAGAATAAAAAATATAATCTACCTCAAAAGGATTAAGGTTAGATCAGAAATAGTTTTAGGAAGTATTACATACAGAAGAGATCAATACAAAGAATAAAATGACTGCCACACATGTACCATACACTACTACAAAGGTTTGCATTACAGTAAGTTCAAATAAATGAAAAGACAAAGAAGTACAAGAATATCCCATTAACAAGGGAAAAAAGATTTAATGAAACAGTATCATCATCATCCAGGAAGGGAAATTTCCATGAAGTTTAATGGTTTACAAACTCATTATATTAAAAAAAAAAAAAAAAGGACTTCCATTCAATACAATAATCATCATCAGTTTACTGATAAATTCCACTAGATATTTTCTTAAGTGAAAAAAGAAGAACCCACTGCTTTGTGTATCCACTAAAAACCGTACCAAATGGACCTGGCCAACTGAATGACATGCATACAGATGAGACAACCAGTTACTGGACTAGCCGTCAAAGTACAAGATGGTAAATGTCGAATGGTAAGATAACCTGAACAGTGCAAGACTGGGGCAAAATAGGCCTCATACTAAAACAAGAAAAAATAGTTCAGTTATTGCAATCTTGAACTATTTCTACAAAGATCTAATCTGCATTTTCAAACCTTCATCAGAATCCCAATTAATTATATCTTCAAAAATAGTAAGTATATCACTTCATTCTGTGTTCATGTTAATATTCAATGTTACAGAAGGAATTCTGCAGTTTCTTTTCTCAACCTCCTTGTTTACAACACCTGAGAGGTTATCCTGGATGGATCAGGCCCTTAAGGACAGGACATTGTCAGGTCACTTAGGTATAATTCAGTAAACTATTACTGTATTACTAATACAGAGTACTAAATAGTATCTAAGGAGCCTGAAAAAGCTTATGTGCCCCTCAACATGTCATTTGTGGGCTAAGTAAATAAGTCAAATTAAACTGATAAACTACCACATAGCTTTAAAGAAGTTTAAAGGTAATTATACTGAGAAGGAAGCTATAACTCACTCTAATACACACACACACACACACACACACACACACACACACACACACATATACAGTGTCAGCAAATTTACTGCTTTTTAAGATGTCCTTGCTTCTTCTTACCAAGTAAACACATTTTGTTACCATGGCTAAGAACAAGGTTAAACATAAGACAAATGACTCAATCAGAAAATCTAGAACATATGAAGCTGCCTTAATGCCTCGAAATCTGGGCCAATCACTAAAGTAAAAAGTCTGTGAATAAGGGAAAGGCAAGTATATCACTTTCTGAAATGAGTCAACAGTGCTATAAAGAAAAATAACATTCAAGAGAGTATGTTTAGATAGTGCAATTATATAAATAATGAAGGCAATAAACCAAAAGATTAAAACTTTACAAAATTCAGATACATATCACCAGCAATATATGCAAGACACCAAAGTATGTTTTAAACGTAAGTGTGAAATTTAAAAAGGCACTTCATTTAACAATGGAGATAATTATTTCTTTATACATAGTAACTATAAGAAATCATATTTTCTTCATATACATTTTCTGCCTAGTCAAGAAATAACATTTTGAAGAAAAAGGTCATTAGTCACATCCTTTTTGAAAATGATAAATCAATCATTAAACTTGCAGCTATGTCAAGGCCTCCTAAAAAACCTAGAGGTATTTTAAATCAGAGGTTAGCCTAACAATGAATTTTGTCACAGGCTCTGCACAATGACTGTGTATCTGACTAAGTATCAGTTCTGTACTCTCCTGGGGTTGTCTCTCTAGACCAAGTACCCAATTCCAGTTCCGCAACACCATCATTCAAGTACATCAGAGATTACAAAAAAGATAAATGGTCTAAGGGTAGTGGGAAACTGTTTATTCTGTAGTCAAGAAATTAATACACAGGTCAACGCTATTCCCACTGGTTGCATTCTGTCCCTATCCCCTTTCAACTGTCAAATACTTTTACCAACTTACCTAACTGGTTACCAACTTGTTGGTTTCTGATATTTTTTCACTTCAAGGAAAACTGAAGTTTTTAGAGATGCTTGGGCTTAAGTGGTTAAGCAGTGTCTCTTTTTTACTTTATTACTGAGCAACACAAATATCAAGAGTATTTTTTTTAATATTTAAGAGCTACACAACAAAGTGGAGGTAGTTAACAGTAATAAATGATACACTTGAAATGACTGAGATGCTACATATTGGATTTTTAAATTTAATTTAATTTAAAAGGGGGAGGGGAGTAAAAGCATGGAAACACCAAAGCAATTTCAGAGAATCATGTCCTTAAGTATTATTGTGGCTTAGTTTTTAGAAAATATAGGTATCTCAAAAATCACTACATTTGTAACACATCATGTAATTCAGGGAAGAAAAAGGGGTAAATGGGCTTAAAATACCCTTAGTAACACCTATGTGCAGGCATGTAAAACCCAAGGTCTTTCTCCCATGAGATGTCAGGTGGTGGGTGAGTCCTTTCACAGGAGAAAACCACAGTACCAATGTCGAGGGCACAAGACTGCTCCATTGGTGTCGTATACACTGCACTAACTAGAAAAATCTATGTGTAATTTCTTAGGCCCGTGATTTGCTTTTTGAGATAATCAATGCTAAGTTTCAAAGTTTTTACAGAGCACTGGCATGGACCTAACTTTGTAGAAAACATAGAAAAGATGAACATTAACCTTAGATATGACTTGGTTAAATCTACCCAATGATCTTTATCAATACTAGTTCAGGCTTCACTGATAAATATGACAGACAGGAGCAACACAGTACCCTAAAATTATGTGACAATAAAGTAACTTCTTCCAAGTAGGAATAATCAGCGTCCTCAACCTTCATGGAAAGAGGAAAAGTAGATTTAGAAAGTATGTGAATATGGTCATGATGGGAGAAGGAATAAGCATCTATAAACTATTAAAAGTGCATCAAGGAAATGTAATCACTACTATGCATGAACTGTGACAAAAAAAACCCAGAATCACATCAGCCTTAAAACAGGGCTACATGCCACCAACAGCACACCTACAACACCTGATCAAACAGATAAAAAAAGACAAATGTTTGACAAACCAAAAAAATTACAGAATACAGGTCTGTCAGAAAAAACTTTTCTGGCTGCCAAGCAAGTAACAGTAAATGATGTATCAAACCCCCCTCAATCTCGACATTTTTCTCCATTCCCGGGGCCATGCTGCAAAGACAATGATCTAAGGGCTAGTATGCCATGTAGCCGTTTTCTTGAGATACAGAGAAGATACTGTGGGACATGTGAGTGAGGTATCTGCTGCCAGTTCTAGTACGGTAGAAAATGTAAGTCATCTCTTATGGCGAGTTTGACAGTTTATCGAGTGACCAATTAACCAAGAACACATCACTTGAAATCTTGATTTTAGCCTTTGAAAAAAATCTTTAATGAATATCATTACATATCCAAAAACAGAATTGTGTGGCTTGTTTGCTTCACGACATCCACAATTTTGCTTTAAATTTTAAGGATTTCTCAAAAGCTAGACTGATGGCACCTCGTTTCATTTTTGCTAAGAGGACCAGATTGTCAGCCATGTTTTGAATTCTTACTCTTAAAATTAAGAGTTCAGATTTGCAGGTCTTTGGAGTGTAAATAACATCTTTTATTTCCAGAGCATTCCTATGCACATCTTTATATTCAGAGTGCGATGCACTATCAAGCTCAAATGAATTAGCTGTTGAAAAGACAGGTTTAAGAAGGCTGTCTTGGTGAAAGGCCCAGATTACTGTGAGACCTCTATGACATTCTCTCAACTTGCTGATATGTGAGCCTGATAGCTGAAAGACTATGAGAACCGATGACAAAAAGGATTACTGCACATGTAGTTTGATGAGGCTGATGATATACTGGCCATCAGCCTAGATGAAGAGTTACTACAAAAATTTCTACAATATTGTTATAGGTAGGAAAGTCTTTCCAGCTGGTATCCACAGCAGACTTGTGACATGTAGCCATTCCAGCTGGATGCAAACTGGATTTGGCAAAACTTGTTTGAATTTCAATTGGCACAGAGCTTCATAGCTGATTCTAAAGTCTCACAGAGCTTCATAGTAGTTTTAACTCTTGGTGAGTTGATCATCTTGACAAAGAGACAATTAGTAGTGCTATCATTTAATGAAGATCTATCAAGCTGATGCCTGAACAAAGCACTGATGACCTAAAAATGGACCTCTGGTCTTAGTAAACAGAATCTAGTAGTAAACTGTTTCCAGATTCAAAATCTGCTGGCCCTCAGTTGACCAACAAAATTTTCCTGAGGAACGTATCTATATACTTTCCCTTAATCCAAGAGGATTTGGAGTCCTAAGTAGCCTCACCTGGCCCTATTTTCAACCAGAAATAATGGGTAACCTCTGCCCAATCCTCCTTAGCACAAAATCTCCAATATTCACTTGGCCAATAAAATGAGTCTTTTCATTACGTTTCATTCAAACATTCACTGTAATCATTCCAGACATGCATGCAGTTTATTGATGACCTCCTGCCTATAAAGCTGATCCTATCTGAGTGTGGTGAAACAAGTGAAAAAGAAACTTGGATGACTATTCTGCTGAACATGAAGAGGTTAATTCTTGTATCCATGTCGTTCTGGAGATTCTCCCTTTTTTCTATACCTGTAAGGGTGGCTTCGGGGTTTGTACCAATCCCCTCTGGAATACCCTCTATTGTGATAATACACTTTCTGATCATGACTATTAAAGTATCGATGTTGGTTGTAGTATTTACTGTGATCCTTATAGTCATTTTCTTTAATACTGTTTTCTTCTGCAACAACAGCATTTACATCTTGTCCAAAAAGAGAAGTACCATCGAAGGGCGAGTGTAAGATCTTTTCCTGAGCTTTCTTACTGAGAGGTGTAAGTCGGAGCCAGGCCTGCCTTCTGTAGTCTACCGCCATGGCCATAACCCTGACCACGGAATCCATTATGTCCCTGGTGGTACAGAGCTGCCAAAGGCCGGCATCCATACCATCAGATACTATACACCGTGCTTTTTCATAATCGAACTGTGGGTTATGGACTAAATCCTCCATGTCTTCCCAGAGTTTACGCTGATACTGAGTCATATAGGCCATATAGCTAGCAGCTCGGGCTGCAATGGAGGCAGCGTGGTAGAACCTACAACCCATGACCTCCATTTCTTTTGAGGTAGAATCTAGAGGAGATGTTGTGCTTCCTCTTTTGCTGTGCTCTAATGCTTCTACAATGGGGCCCTCAGCTGGTGGATTTGGTTGGAAAGGAGAGGTATCCTTGGACACAGGATATACTCTGTGTCCCATGAAAGAAGAAGGGTGACAATCAGCAGGGTCCTTAAAAACCTCAGTGGTGGCAATTCTCAAAAGAGGATGCAATGGAGGAACCAAACGTTTTTTAGAGGTTACACAATCAGGTTTCCCGTCACATGACTCTGTTTCAGACTGTAACGTTACCCTCTTTATCACACCTCTCCGTTCCATTCTCTTCAAAAGACCTGTGAAACTAGATTGCATGGGGTCAGTTGGCTGCCCCTTGTTGTCAGCTGATGGAGATTTACAATCAGTTTCTTCAACTGTGGATAAATTTTCTTCCTTAGACGTGGAGAGGTCCCAAGGAACTGAAGAATTCTCACTTGGCCTAGAATGATGAAACCTAAAACAGCTCCTGGACTGCAGATCACGTATCACTCGGGACATTTCAGCCACTTGTGTCTGGAGATACAGAATGGCATCCTGTCCATGCTGTGAAGTAGAAGACTCTACAGGTAAATCCTCTTTGACCTCAGACGAGCCCAAAGATTCCTGGGGGACCAGAAGTGAAGTTGAAGGCAAAGTCTGATATTTTTGTGATGGTTTAAGCATCTCTGTCTCAGAGGTCTTATTATCAGAATTATTTTGATCATTTTTCTGGTTTTCCAATGGGTTCTCAACAGAAGAAAGTTGAGAAACTATCCTTTGCGGACTGCTGGCACAGCTCCCAGAGGAGGAGCTGCTGTCTCCAATGGGAAGAGGAACACTGCAGCTAGACCGATGATTCTCAGAGGATGGCACCTTAGATTCAGGCATTCTCTGGGTTATCCACACGAATAAGAAAACCAAGGAAGAAAAGAAATATGCTTTTAATATGTTAACTTTCAAACGCAGAGATGCATGTCCAGTCAGTAGAATTCAATTTTAAATTATTACAAATAAAAATGAAAAGCACAGTCCACTACAGGTCAGCAAAGAGACAATAAAGTCATATCCACAAGCTTCACTATCCCAAGCCCTGCATCAACTATGGTCATAAATACAGGAAAACTATGTCTATGAAAAAGCAGAGTAAAACTAAGCTCAGTTTAAGTAGGGCTACCTTGGACAGCTGCCTGGTCCCCTGCTAAGATGAGAGGTAAGACCATCGGTAGTAACAATTAATAAAAGAAAAAAAATCCTACTCAACATGTGTAAGTCAGCAAGTGGAAGCTCACAATGAGGAAAGTTGCATTGAGAACATCAACAAAAAGAATGCTACATCTCCCTTATTAGGGTTATTTTAAGCCCCTTTCAAAATTCCTGTCATTTATTCTCCATGAGTAACAACTTTTCAGGTGAATACTCTTACCTTAAGGTTTGAAGGAGTTTTTTTTTTTTTTTTTTTTTTTTGGTACTGGGAATTGAACTCAGGACCTCACACTTGCCAGGCAGGCACTGTGCCACTGAACTATATCCCTGGCCCTATGGTTTTTAGTTTTAAGGAGCTTATATATTTGTTACGTCACTTCATCCTCACCACAACTCTAAGATAACTATTACTCTCATTTAATTAAAAAGCTAAAACACAAGGTTAAAAGGTTAGTTTATCCAAAGTATCAGTAATAGTAAAGAGTAAAGGTGGGCCTCAAACCTAGTTATTTTGACTCCAAGTCCAAGTCTCAATCCTTTGTGTCATAAGCAAGAGTTCTTTAATCCATCAAGAAAATAGCCTGCTAATAAAATTGGGGCTAAGGAAAAGACAAATGACAAGCAAGATGACTACAAAGGACTCAATTAATTCAATTCCGGAAATAAGGAAGTAATGGCTTAAGGGTCTAACCCACAAGCAGCAAGTCATAGTTTTAATAATTCCAGTATGGAGGGATGTAAAAGGGACAAAGATCAAAGTAATAATCAGCTATTAACCCTCCTCTAAATTCCATTTCCTATAGGATCTTCACACATTTTCTAAGATAAAGCAACTTTTCAGTGGTTACATGGTTTTGGAAGGATCCGGACAGTACAGGAGAGAGTAAGAGGAGTCAAAACACTTGCAGTTCTTATTACACTTCTCTCTTAGGAGATATCTCCTTCAGGAATTTCCTAGTCATTTTATCTTCTCACACCTTCACTGAAACTAAAGAAACAAAATTAGGAGGAGATTTTCTGGGCAAAAAACTCCTTGGATTAGCTATTATGGACCATTCTAACAGAAATAGGCCATTTTCTAGAGCACAACAGCTCCTAAATAAAGCCATCATTGACTTGACAACTTCCTTTAGAAAAACCTCTCCACTGGCACAAATGAAGAAAAGTAAATCAAATGTAATGTACTTACCTCACTATGTGAGGTGCTAGGCTCTTCATCATCACTGCTGACCAGATCAATGTATTCAAGAACAGGTCTTAATGGTCCTTCCTAAAAGAATTAAGCAAATTTTAAAAGCTGTAACATTTACTTAAACCAAGCTAGCACTTAAAACAACTTTTAGTTCAGATTGGTTCCGAAGAGGAAGCCTATGAGTCGAAGAAAAACATAGAACAAAAGAAATAACAATATTCAAAGTACACAAGTTAAAAATGATGACAGGACCTAAAAAGAGCTTGAACACCTACTGATACCAGGGCCATGCCAAATGCCTGGGAAAGGAAAACTAATACATAAATACTGGTAAAAGCACACCGACAGTATACTATGGTTCAGTGTTTTTCAGCTGGGATGGGACTGTTAACTATCCAAGCTCATCACAGGCTGGGGGTATAATTCAGTGGTAGAGCACCTGCCTAGCAAGTGATCCCCAGCACCGCAGAAGAAAAAAAGAAAAAAAGATCCAACTACAAAGTGTGGAGACCTCTCATCAACAACTTAGCTTCCACTCTCACATACGTATTAAATCCAAAGTCTCTTCCAAGCTTTTTTCTTATGCACGCTGACTTATTTCTTCATATATCAGGCCTTGAATGCCAGCTGAAAATCCTAGAGTAAAAATCCTATTTACTCTGTATGCAGAAGGAAAGCAGTAAATGAGACAATAAAGGAGAAAGCCAGACAATTAATCAGTATGGCACAGAATAAGGTTGAGTAGTGGTAATGGTTAGAACAGTAAAGTGTGCATATACAAACAGTATGGGCAAAGCATGAAGGAAAAAAACTAGGTATTAAAGAAAGAACAAAATCAAGGAGGTTTTTGACGTTTTAAACCTTAGATGGCATCATTAGTAACAATTCAGAATGCAAAAACAACAAAGTGATGGCTAAAGTATCCACAGTATACTAGTTACATGACAGCTAGAAATGTGGGCCCATAATCTAGAGTTATGAACAACCTAGAAATAAAGACTTAGGAGTTCCTCCCCAGAAGACTACTAAATTCTAGAACTAAACTGTAACTATAACATTGCCTCAACACAAAACTGCCATTGTAGCCAAAGCACTGAGGTAAATAAGGCCAAAAACACAGAGAATCAAGAGGTCACTGAACTTTGCAACAGGACATGCGTAAAAGTGAGCAACACTGGGATAAAGTGAGAACTTAAAAAGGTAAGGACAGCCAAGCCCTGTGTACACACTACAATCTCTAGAGACAGACAGGAGGGTCTCAAGTTCAAGGCCAGCCTGAGCAGCTCTGCAAGAACCTGTCTCAGAACAAAATTAAGGGCCGGAAAAGTAGGCAGAGCACTTGCCTAGCTGGGGGTGGAAATGAGTAGTAAGGGTAGAAAAGATCAACAGTAAAGATTATTTCTTCAAAAAACCCACTACCTGTGTGAAGTAGAAGCCAGAAGGTGTGCAGGAGGAGAAAGTGCCAGAGGGAAAAATTTGTTAGAATGGGAAAAGTCACTTGATGGTGAAGCAGTTTAAAATCTAGTCAATGATTCTTTTTCCCTAAAAGAGGAACTTAGATTGCTTCTCCAAGGCTCTATCCTTTTGGGCCCAGATATCAAGATAAAACCAGCAGACGAAAAAGGCACTAGAAGTTTTACAAACTTAAATAAAGACCAAAGACAAAAGAAGGAAGGGGAAAGAAAAAAGCTAAAGGAATGAGAAAAAAAATGTTCTTGTGTGTGTATAGTTGACAGATGTGTATCACCTATTTCTATCCCTGGTATTAATACTGTCAAAGCCATGTGTTCAACTCAAGAAGGAGCCGATAAAGCACAGGAGATAAAACCCTAACAGCTTTTACCATTCACATAATCACCCGAGTTTGCTCTCTCCAAGAAAGAAATGTACTTTATAAAATTTTACTAAAAAACACAAAATTTTACAATACCGCAGAAATAGTAAACCAAGACTTGTGTAACCAGAAATATATAAAGAGGGGCAGAATTTCCATAACAGTAAAGAAAAAAAGGGTTGGACATAATACAAATTAAAATGGACATAAAAAAAGGAAAAATGGTCACAAACAATTAAAAATTAGCTGCAGAAGGCTGAGACATGACTCCAGGAACCATTACAATGTTGTACAACTATTTCTAAACTATATAAGATTAGAATCTCACGGTTCACAATAATTAAGAATAAAGGATCAGGGGCTGGAAATGTAGCTCAGAGGTAGAGCACTTGCCCAGCATGCATGAGGCCTTGATTTAATGCCCAAGCATAGACAAACACACAAATCAAAAACTCATGAGAAAAAGAAGTCGGAAATTTTATTCACTCACTCAATGAATATTACCAATTTACAAGCAAGAGTGAGAGAATGGATGGGAAACTGAATTGGACTGCCAAAAAGAGATGGGGCTATCTAGTGATGCCTCAGTTCACCAACTTAATTCTTTCTGCAGTTCTAGTCTCTAACCAAACTGGATGAGAACTGAATCATATTCAGTGGTTTGGTTTAACGTGGACCTTATGGGGAAATTTGATTCAGTTCTTTCCCAATTCAGTTTATGACTAGAATTATGAAAAGATTTAAGTTTGTGAACTAAGGTGCCACTATTAACTCAGTGGTACAGCACCTAGTTATTAGCACGCTCCAGGCCCCTGGGTTTGATCTATAGCACCAAAAAGAGGGGAAAAGGCGGGGGTTGGGGGGGGGTGCCAAAACAACAAATGAGCTTAAATATAAAAATAAGGACAACTAATTTTCATGGTAGATACAGAAAAATTCCTACCATAATGAATTTAAAGAATCAAAACATAACCTTCCACTTACTTTACTACTAATCAATAACATTTTATTGAGGCTTATACCATAAAACACCAGGATAAGCTTTTCATGCACATCATCTCATCCAATCCCCACAACTGTTTACAAAACAAGATCCAGAATTGTTACCATTTAGCTCATTTAAGAAATGATAAAACAGTGAGCTTAAAAAAATAAAAGAATGAGGTATATACCTGGTTCTCTAAACATGTATCTGTGTGGTCACTGTAATTCTGAGTTACTTCAAAGCATAAGCTCTGTTTTCAAATCAATGTTTATTATCCAACTTTCTGAGGTAACATTTTATCTTCCTTTAATAAAAGAAGAAAAAGGCTATCTGTTACTGCCCTTCTAAATATCTCCTAACACTGACCAAAAATAAGTTGGTAATTTACCTAAGAAGTAATGTTCACAATACAAATAAGGAAAAAATAAGTATTTACAATGACTTCTTATATTCTTACCAAGTACAGATAATGTGTTCCTCCCATTATTAAGTACTTTAATTTATACCACCTATCACCTAATACAATCATCATTCGTATCTTCTATTGTACCAAAATCAAAATCAAAGGATTCAATTCTCAGTGCCATACAATTTAGCACCAACGCACTTGCACAAGCATGATAAAAGCTCAGGAACACAGTTAAATTAATAAAAATTTTAAAAGCCTACTTTAACCAAATAAAAAGCTGTCATTCCTCAAATTAGAAGCTTAAAGCAAAAGCACAAATTTCGTATTTAGAAAAAAATTTTAATACATTGAAATATGGTCCACAAAAAAAAAGTGGTTTACTTCAAAGAATTCTCTAAAACAATTAATATGTATTTGGACATAAATGCAGAAGTTTAACTTAAAACCCTATATAATCGTGTTTTATTCCCCACATAGAGAAGCTAAAGACATATTTTACTTGAGAAATACTGCCCAGTTTAAAAAAAAAAAAAAAACATTCAAAATGGCTCTCAATTGCCTATTTTATAATTCAACTTTGTGCCAGCATGCAGGATGCATCTGGCCATCCTTCTCTCACTAACTTCAAAACCAAAAATAAAAACACATCCCCCAGAACTGCATTTTCCTTTCCTATGTTCATGCTTTTTCTTTTTTATTCTGCTCAAAACGCCATTTGAAACACATAAATAACCAATTACTTAAGAACTGAAGAGTCTGATGTCCTTTTAAAGTATGTTCTAGAAAACAACTACCTGTTAGAACGATTTACTTACTTATCTGTATACCATACTAAATACTGACTCGTATGGGAAGGTGTATTTCCATTTAAATTAACAAGGCTAAGATGCTTAACTTGTGGCTTTCCCTATTAAAAACTTCAACGTTCTTTGTGTTTAATGGTTAAATTACAGTCTAAGAAATCTAGTCAAGGGGGCTGGGGATATAGCTCAGTGGAATAAGCGCCTGCCTAGCAAGCGCAGGGTCCTGAGTTCGATCCCCAGTACCGCCAAAAAAAAAAAAAAAAAAAGAGGAATAGAGAAATCTTGTCAAAACCCCTCATTTTTTTCATGAATCTGTTCTACTCCAGCTCAAGTATTAATATCCAACCTACACACTCAAGTTATTGATTAAACTGTCATTTCCTTGGTTATACCATTTTCAATTAATTCCATACCAATAATGACTAATATCTCAATCTTTTATACTATGTATTATGAAATTGATACGTTCCCTTGGCAGTTTTTGCAACATTGTATCTAACGTGGCATTAGGGACAATCCTATCAATAACTAGTAGCTTCAAGTTTTTTGGAAATAAAGCGAATATAAAACCTGCCTTTTAAATATTGAAAAAAACCATGCTTGAATAAAGAAGCATATTACTAAGCAGATAACAAAACAACAGATCTAAGCGCAAAACTGTTAGGTAGTGTTGTTTTGATCTGGGTGGACTGTGCAGAGCAAACGCTGATCAAACACATGCACTTACGCACTGTGCATCTCTCTGTATTTCAATAAAACTTAACGGCCCCTGCATCGCCACCTCTCTTATCATTCCTTTCCTTCCGCTGCGTTTGGTTTCAGGCTCTGTATTTTAAAGATCATAAAGTCTGCTGTGCCGCCATCATATAGATGAGAAAATTAGGTTAGTAAAAGCTAAGAAATTCAAGACAGAGTAAATCAAGAAGTGACATCATCATGTGCTGTCTGTACCTGCAGAACTCAAGCAGAGAAATGTTTTTCATCTTTACTGGTCAAGGATTTACCTGGAGGAATCAAGTAAAGGATCAGGTTACAAGGAAATAAAAGATTCTGTCTCTGAACTGTTTTAAAATACAATTAAGCTATCACTAATTGTCATGAAGTGATACCACTTAAACGACCTTTTCTCTTTTTTGTGTATAGGAGGGGTCTGGGGATTGAATCCAAGGCCTTCACACTAAGCTACATCCCCAGCTTTTCTTGTTTTCTTTTTTATTATGAAGTAAGGACTAAGTCGCTAAGTTGTCCAGGCTAGACTTGAATTTTTGATCTTCCTGCTTCAGCCTTATACAGTGCTGGGATTACAAAAGCACACCCTTATGCCTGGCAGCACAATTTTTTACAGGCTGCTTCTGATACTGTAGCTGCACTTAAAACTACGTAATTTCTTTTCCATTTAGAGCTGCCAAGCCACTAAACCTTTACTGAAAACAGGATAACTGTAAGAGATCCTATCAAGTTGAATGTACAATATACTGAGTAAATATTCTTGATGGAAAGACTGGAGTGATCTACATTTTAAATACAATTTTAAAATACTTTTAAATCTCAGCTGAACAAAAGCCTATTGACTACTCAAACGGTCGTGATACACGAACAAGACTGCTATTCCTACTTTTATTTGCATGAAACATTAGAGCAAACACAGTGTTCATAAATATACCTAAACTCAAGAAGGACATGAAATAGTTGTCCTAACAAGCCATGGAATCCTATTATCAAACACACGTGGCTTAACAAGCACAAAGCTCTGAGATCAATCCTCAGCACACTTTACTCTGAAAAGTAGCGCAGTGAAGAGGCAGGCCACAAGGCATGCCCGTCCCCTAACAGAAATCCTTCAAGGTTCAAGATGTAAAGGAGGGAGCACAATATGCATTGGCAAGGAGTAAGAAAGATAAGAACAATCTTCACAACAAACCCATTAAAACACTACACAACACTGATTCACCACAACAGCACGTTTAATTGCCACTTTTATATAGCTGACCAACAGCTTCTATCAATCAATACATATTCGATGAACACTCAAAAAAGTTACAATTAACATCAAACTACAACCGCCGTATCCATGGAGAGCAGTAAGAGGTGTACGTGTCTTCTACCTAGCTACCACTTAAAGCAAAAATTGTGAAAATGTAAGAGCTAAAAATGAAAGCCATCCAAAATATACCATATACAGTATCTTTCTTCCAAAGCCAATGCTTTGTAAATGTGGTCAGAAATCCCTGTATTTCTTCCAAAATGAAGAGGTCTGGGCCCTGCCTTAGAATTTCTGATTCAGAACATCTAAGGTGGGTCGAGATACCAGCCTGTTCAGTTTTTTTTTTTCCAAACGTTGGAAAAAATACCGTCCCATAGAGAATCCGAAAAACAGCATATTCCTGGGGACGCAGGTCTGTGCACCAGGAGCATCACCGGGAGCATCGAGCGCCGCGCCACGCTGTCAGTGATGCTGCTGGTTCAGCTGGCAGGCTGCGCAGCCACGGCACGGAGGGCAGCGCTCCAGCTCTTCCGCTCTCCCGTGTGTCACGATGACCACACCGCTAGGATGACTTTCCCCGTTATCTCTGGAAGACATCCTCCCCATTTCAAACCAGAACCCTGTCTCGAGCGCAAAGCGCACGGAAGCGGAGGCGTGGGGGCGTCCGGACCTAGTGTTGCTCTGGCAGCGGCCGCCACGCCGGCCCAGAGCCCGTCCGGGTCCCGTCGGGCCTACGAGCGTCACGGAATCGCGGGTCCACCCCACAGCGGCCGCGCTCCGAGGGGGCGCTACTCACACTCACGAACTGGATGTCGTCCTCGGTCTCCTCCGCGGCGGGCGCGCGGGCCTCGGGGCCAGCAGGGGAGACGGCGTCCACGACCTACAAAAAAAGCCGGAACACTCAGCCCCGGGCCGCCGGGGCCGGGCCTCCCACGGGGGCGCGGAGACAAAGCTCGGAGCTCCGCTCCCGGGGCAGGGCCGCGCGCGGCCGCCCGTGTCCGCCGCCCCGGGCGCAGGGCGCAGGGCGCTGGCGCACGGCGGCCATTGTGGGCCGGGCGGCCGGGAAGACGCGGCCCCGGCGGGCGGCCTGGCCTCGGCACTCACCTCCGGCCCGGGGTCGCCCATGTTTCCGATACCCGAGAGAGAGAGGGAGAGGCGGTGCCCCGCTGCGCGGAGCCCGGCGCAGCCACCGGCCCCTTCCCGCCTGCGCCTCCGTGAGCGTTGCCCCGGCCCACGCGTGCGCCAACACTGCTGACGCCACAGGCGGCAGAGACGCGAGACGGAGGGCGGTGCCGGGGGCGGGGTGGACGCGCTCCCGCCCTCTTCCGCCCTCTTCTTCCGCCCTCTTTCCCCGTCTTCCGCACTGTGGGCTTCCGGCCTCCGCTGCGGGCCTGAGGGAGCTGTAGTGACCGTGGGGTCCCCTTAGTGTCGCACCCGCGAGCACACTGCGTGGGTGGGAAACGCGCAGGCGAGACCCCTCGGCCTGGAGCGCGCTCTGCGCAGGCGTGGACGCCCGCAGGCTTTTGCAGAAACAGCTCAGGCAGCCAGGTCTGGAGACTAGCTGCTTGGGAGGGTGAGGCTGGAGGGTTGCGAGTTTGAGGCCGTTTTACACCTCGGATAAGGACGCCTTGCCTCAGGACTTTAAAAAAAAAAAAAAATTTAGAAAGGTCTGGACTTGCAGCTCAGCCTTACTGGGATCAATCTTAAATATAGCCCAGGGGGTTAAAAGAAAAAGGCACAGGAAAACGGGAGGCGGCTGTGGAGGTGGTTCTTGCCTTCACTTGTAAGCGTGACAAGTCCGGTTCTGCCCGCCCGGTGAGTGAAGCCGGAGGCACATTGCTCAGGGAAGGCGTTACCGGCCCCAGGCCGCAGGCAAAATGCGAGACTTCGGCGCAGACCATCTGGCCAGCACCACGCTCACCAACGAGCAGGTGTTCTTGCTCCAGATGAAGAGTTTAGTGGAATAGTTGCCTGGTCACAGGTAGGACTTAACACTCTTCGGAAACAGCCAAGCAGTATGTGGCTACCGCTGAAAAAAGCACCTGTTACTCAATTCAGTAATTCATCCTAAGGATCTATTACAGGCTTATAATTGTAAAAATTTGGAAATAGCTCCATATGGAATGAATGGGGGAGGGAATGCCTCAATTTTGGTACACAGTCTATCAATATAACATGGATAGAAAAAATTTTTATCTCCACTTAGTGTTTACCTAAGATTGGTAAAAGTTTATTTTTCAAAAATGTCAGTGCTGGGGATATAGCTCAGTGGGATAAGAGCTTGCTTGGTAAGCACAAGGTCCTGAGTTCAATCCCCGGTACTGCCAAAAAAAAAGAATATCAAAAATGCCAGTGATATGACGAGAACCATGTCTAACCACCAAGCAAATAATGCCTGAAATAGGAAGCTTAATTATCAATAGTGATTTTTCCTCACTGGGTAGTTGGAAGAGAGTATAAAGAAAGATTTGAAGCCAGGCTTGGTGGCTCACGCCTGTAATTCCAAAACTCAGGAGATGGAGGCAGGAGGATCACTGTGAGTTTGAGGCCAGCCTGAGGCTACATAGTGAGTTCAAGGTAGCCTAAATTACAAAGCAAGACCCTGTCTCAATAACAAAACCAGAAAAAAAAATTTGAAGCTCACCAATAGAAAATTGGAAACATGCCTATAGTCTCCCAAAGCCAAGTTTATTTAGCTTGATCTGAGAAAGGAGACAACCTAAGGCAAATTTTCAGTTAGGAAGTTAAGAATTTGGTTTGGGTCATTCTATTGGCTAGTCTTGTCAAGTAGGAGACTAGTTAAAATAGAAAGGGGTAAAGTTGCTGATTGGTTCAGGTTTCAGAATGGAGCACATTATGGGTAAATGTTGTTGTATGATTGAGAAATCTTGTTTAACTTGGGGCCTGAGTCCATTATTCCGTTTTATGATTAACATCTTGAAGGGGCCCATCACTCGATTTGAAAATGCTAATTCAATTCTCTTAGACATAACCCTTATCAATGTCTTCATGGATTGCTAGATCTACATTAGCAATCTTACATTATAGTCTTCCTTCATTATATATGAAAGAATCCTAAATTTCAACTTCCATTTCTATCAGTTCATCACTTAGTTTATGTTGAATAGAAACATCTTTCTGAACATTAGCTGCTCAGTAATAGTTAAAACTCTTAAAGGACTGGTTCTTGACTATGTCATCCAGGTATCAATAAATTTAAAATACCCTCTCGTAGTTACTGTCTCATTGCTGGGGCAAAAGACCCAACACAAGTGAGAGGAGGAAAGGTTTATTTCTGCTTTCAGTCTGTAGAGGTTTTGTTATAGACAGCTGAGTTAGTTAAAAATATTATAGGCAGTCAGATAGGGCTGCGCCCTGGAAGGAGCCAACACAAAAGATAAGACACCTGTGGGCCAGGCCTCAAGACAAGGGGGGCTAACCAGGGGCAGCCACATACAGCAAAAACTGATAAGTAAGTAACAATCACCTTCAAAGAGCCAGAAAGTCACTGGCCTGACCTCCCACAGAAAAAGCCCAGCTCTGCATTCATGTCCGCTTGCTACGTGACTCGCTTCCCCATTTGATCTCAGTCCACTCAGTCTTACCTGGACAATTATGCCTGTGATCTTATTGGTGGACCATAGTGTTGTCCATTTCCCCTACCTTGGACCCACCTCACCTCATGGTTTTTCCCTATAAAGTCCCTAAAAAAGACAGAGTCGGGGGTAACCCACTCAGGCCCCCCTTCTGTCCTTCTCTTGGATAGAAGCTTTCTTTCTCTCAATAAATATATTCTACTCTTAACCTCTGTTGTTGCTAAAATTAATTCTTCGGTTTTAGAGAACACGAACTCATCTGATATCAGTCAGGTTGGGAGATTTATTTTCCTGTATCATTTTGGAGGTCGCCACCGTGATATTTAGACGGAGGTAAGAGTTTGCTTTTCTTTCATGGACTCTGGATTGGGACTCATTTAGGTAACATTTTTATGCTTCAAATTGTTATGCTTTTTGCCTGTTTATAATTGCTTATGCTTTGTCTTTTACATAGCTTTGTTAATATGTTGATAAATCTAAGTTAGAATATGACAAGGTTATAAGGTTATGAGATTTCTTTAATGAGACGTTTTATTCCTGTTTTGTTCTGGTATATATTGTGTTTGATGCATTTGAACTAATTGCTAAATGTACTGGTTTTCCATGCTTGATGTTGTTCAGCTAGGGAGAGTAATGTTAAAATGCTCCTAGTGGATTTTAGTATAAACTGTAAGATGGGTATCTTTAATCTAGCTCAGACTTAGAAAAAGAACTGTAGCCTGTTCCAACTAAGTTAAGCCTGTAGAAGATGAGCGTTTATTAACGCCGAAGACAGGGAAGTCACCTTAGAGAAAGAGCACATACCCCGTCTCTGGGTCAGATGAGACATCGGAATTTTGCCCGTCCAGGAGAACACACATAAAAGCCATGTCCCGGCTTAGTGTTCTGGGCAGGTCTCCCTCGGGAGGCTGAACCTGAGACACAGTGGAGAGAACCGACTTCTGGGTGACACCAAAAGGAGCTATCTCTAAAAGCAGCACACTTATGGGACCAAAACACATTAGTCTAAGGGAGGATCTCCAACCTTTTCTCTTCTCCTAGGTCTAGTGCAGGTAATCTTATTCAGGCTTTTAACTATCCCTTATAAAAAATTTGACAAACAGTGGTCACTCTGCCAGCTAATTAAAAGCTCTTAGAGCAGCTGCCACTCTTTGAAGCAGAGGACAGGTTTCCCCAGCATCTCTTTGGTGAATCCCCATTAAAGCCACTGGCTGATGGAATGTTGACCAGAGAGACCGCTGGATTCCTTTCTGGAGACTGATCTCTGGTGTGTGGGCCAATAGAAAATGAGAGCTGAGGGGTCGTGGCCAGGGCTACTCTCTGGTGGATCCCAAAGTTCCCTCGGTGGAAACTGGCTCCTGATCGCTGAAAAAATCTCCACTTGTCTATCACACCTATTTCTCTCTGTCAATAGACTAGGAATTCTCCGTAAGCGCTTCAGTCGAGCCACCCTTCAGAAACTAGGCTGAGGCAATTTACAGCAATTTACATTTCACAGGCTAGGAGGGGAACGATTTACATTTGTGCCTTACATATGCTAACTAAGTAAAGAGGTTCTTATCAGTCTTAACTACCTTCCCTTTAACAATATTTAAATGTGATTACTAGATGGTAAATTTGTTTAACCTGTGAGCTTCAAAGTTTAAAACAGTCTTGTCCTGTTGTTACCTAGGTGATTAGGTAATGAGCCCAGGTGGCTGGGGGCTTTGTCTAGGGCACGGGCAAAACTCCTCTAGCCAGTTGTTGGTTCTATTTAAGAGGTGATCTCCTTTGTGGCTCGAGAATATCTAAGCACTTCCAACTTGTCTTTTTATGCCTATGTCCAAAAAAAATAAAAAAGCAATAGTTTATTACAAAGATATGCTTCCTGCTGGGGACAGTCCTGTTACCAGGCCAATTGTAACTTAGCTTGTAGGAGTAAATACACAGTTCTGTGAGTTATCTGGGAGGATGAAATTGCGCGTCAGTTCGAGGGTGGATAGGCTGATCGGACTTTGTCCTCTGCTCTCTCCGGGTGGCATCCACCTGCCCTGGAGTGGAATCTACTTAAGGGATGCCTTAAGGGTACAAAGACTAATTAGAGATAGAAAGGAGACCTCCGATCTCCCTATCTTTTTTTTTTTTTTTTTTTTTTTGCGGTACTGGGGATCGAACTCAGGACCCTGCGCTTGCTAGGCAAGCGCTTATTCCACTGAGCTATATCCCCAGCCCCCTCCCTCTTCCTATCTTTACAGACCACGGGGAACTCACAGTCAGAATTGCTTACTCCTCTGGCATGCGTCATTAAGTACTGGAAGATGTTTGATCCTGACTCCTTAAAAAAGAGCCGTTTAATATTTTTCTGCACACGTGCATGGCCTACTTATCCCCTAGAACCAAAATGGAATACAGAGGGAAGTATTCATTATGATACTATTTTACAACTAGAAAGATACTGTAAAAAGGAAGGAAAATGGTCTGAAGTGCCGCACGTTCAAATTTTCTTTGGGTTAATAAATAGTCCTTATTTACTTTCAAAATGTAAAAATGAGCCACAGGAAAACAAGACATCTCAGATTCTCAAGGCACCCACTATACCGGAGCCTGAGATTGCTCCTCCCCAGTATTCAGAGTCGGAGGACCAGACAGCTTTAATCAGAGCCTCACCCACCATTCCTGAACCTAAGGTTTCCCCAACTTGCCCTTCTAAGTTAGAGGGTAAAGCTTCTAGGCCAGCTGTAATCCAGGCCTCTACAGAACTATACCCTTCCTTAGCTGAGTTTAGACAAACGCCTCAAGGACAACATCCATTACAAGAGGTAATTGGACAGTTTGGAACTGCCAGAGTTCATGTGCCTTTTTCTCTCAGTGACCTAAAACAAATAAAGTCAGATCTTGGAAAATTTCTAGATGACCCTGATAAGTACATTGAGGTATTTAGAGGCCTCACTCAGACCTATGAGCTAGACTGGAAAGATATAATGTTACTCTTAAATCAAACATTGACCCCTAATGAGAAAGAGGCAGCACTACAGGCTGCTATAGCATTTGGAGATGAATACCGTATTAGTAATTTCAGAAGGCCGGAAGAAAGACAAGAAGGGGAACTACCAGTTCCCACTGGAGCTCAAGCTGTCCCTATCCAGGACCCCTACTGGCCTAGCGACCATATGGGAGACTGGAATAGGAGACACTTTCGGACATGTATTCTTGAAGGTCTAAGAAGGATAAGAGCTAAGCCACTCAATTATTTTAAACTGTCAGCTGTCCAACAAGAAAAAAGGGAACACCCCTCTGCTTTCTTAGATCGCTTACAAGAGGCATTGATAAAACATACTTCCCTAGATCTTAATTCAATAGAGGGACAAGCTATTCTTAAAGGTAAGTTCATTACTCAGTCACCACCAGATATCAGAAAAAAGCTACAAAAAAAGGCTTTTGCCCCAGATAGTTCCCTGGATGTGTTAGTAAAGATTGCTTCCTCAGTGTTTTATAACCGTGACGAGGAGGAAGCCAAGGAGAGGAAACAAAGAGACCGAGAAAAAGCAGCTGCCTTTGCAGCAGCACTAAGAGAAACAAACCCTAAGTCTGATTCTCGGGGCCCCAAGAAATCAACGACTACCTTGGTCTGCTACCGCTGTCAGAAGCCGGGCCACCTTAAGAGGGACTGTCTTAAAAAGCCCCCTGGGCCATGCCCTGACTACAAAGGTGACCACTGGAGGTCGGACTGCCCTCTGGAGTGAAGGCCCCAAAGTTCAGACACATTCTACCAGTTGGTCCAACAAGAATGAAGGGGTAGGGGCTGGGGATATAGCTCAGTGGAATAAGCGCTTGCCTAGCAAGCACAGGGTCCTGAGTTCAATCCCCAGTACCGCAAAAAAAAAAAAAAAAAAAGAATGAAGGGGCCCGGGGCCCACTCTGCCCTCTCCCTCTGGCCGGACTATCATCTCCATGGAGGAGCCCCGGGTAATCATGACTATAGACGGAAAAAAAAAACCCAGCCTATTGCTGGACACTGGCGCAAGTCTCTCGGTCCTTCTTTTCAATCCTGGCCTTCCTTCTAGCCGCCATACCTCAGTGAGAGGAGTCACTGGAGAGGAGGTAATTCGCTATTTTTCACAACCTTTAGGCTGTAACTGGGATGGTTTTCTTTTTTCACATTCCTTTTTGATAATGCCTGAAAGTCCAGTCCCTCTTTTGGAAAGAGATATTTTATCTTGTTTAAATACTATAATATATATGCACCCAGGTCAGGTACACTGTCTTCCCCTTGTAGAGACAGAAATAAATCCTGAAGTATGGGCTACTAAAGACAGAATAGGTAGGGCATTGAAAGCTGCTCCAGTACAGATATATCTCAGAGATTCTACTATTTTCCCTAATCAGAGACAATATCCTTTAAAACCTGAAGTTAGAAAAGGGTTATTGCCTATAATTGATAACCTAAGGACACAAGGTTTACTTAAGCCCTGTAACAGTCCATGCAACACTCCAATTTTGGGAATTCAAAAGCCCGATGGGGAATGGAGATTAGTACAGGACCTTAGATTGATAAATGAGGCAGTAGTGCCAATTCACCCAGTCGTACCTAACCCATATACCCTCCTTTCTCAAATTCCAGGAGATGCCAATTGGTTTTCAGTGTTAGATTTAAAAGATGCTTTCTTTTGTATTCCTTTACATGGAGATTCCCAGTTTCTCTTTGCTTTTGAAGATCCTCATGACCAGGCCTCTCAACTGACATGGACAGTGCTCCCCCAAGGGTTCAGGGATAGTCCACATCTTTTTGGACAAGCACTGTCCCATGACTTGGCATGTTTTGAGTTTTCCCAGGTCTCAGTACTACAATATGTAGATGACATTCTTTTATGTGCCCCCTCAGAAGAACTCTGTAGCCAAGGCACCTGTGCTTTACTGAACTTTCTAGCAAACAGAGGTTATAAGGTTTCCAAGTCTAAGGCACAACTTTGTAGTCTTGAGGTAAAGTA
The DNA here is from genome assembly GCA_004027595.1 of Dinomys branickii. Taxonomy (NCBI): domain Eukaryota; kingdom Metazoa; phylum Chordata; class Mammalia; order Rodentia; family Dinomyidae; genus Dinomys; species Dinomys branickii. Next base: position 28,425 of record PVLD010014159.1, read on the forward strand.
TTTAGACCTCATCATATCCAAGGGAACCTGAAGGCTGGGAAAGGACAATTAAACCAATTCTTTCCTTCCCACAGCCCAAGACCCTAAAACAGCTAAGGGGATTCCTAGGCATTACAGGTTTTTGTCGCCTCTGGATACCAGGGTATGGGGAAATTGCAAGACCCCTCTATCAACTTATAAAAGAGGCTCAAAAGACAGATACTCATATTTTAACCTGGGAACCCGATTCCCAAACAACATTCCAAAAGCTTAAATAAGCTCTCCTAAATGCCCCAGCCCTAAGCCTCCCCACAGGACATCATTTCAATTTATATGTTGACGAGAGGCGAGGTATGGCTTTGGGAATGCTTACACAGGATCCAGGACCCACTCAACAACCTGTAGGGTATCTGAGTCATGAATTAGACATAGTAGCAAAGGGATGGCCTTCTTGCCTTAGAGCCATGGCAGCTGTAGCTCTCTTAGTGCCTGAAGCATCCAAGCTAACTTTAGGCAAAGATCTCACTATATATGCCTCACAATGTGGCAGGACTCCTTTCGTCCAAAGGGAGCCTCTGGCTATCAGACAACCGACTTTTTAAATACCAGGCTCTGCTTCTAGAAGAATCAGCCATTCAAAGAAAAACATTCTCCTCCTTAAACCCTGCTACCTTTTTGCCAGAAAGGAGGAAATTGAGGCTGACAGACATGACTGCGAACAGATAATCCTCCATACATATGCAGCTAGAGAGGACTTACTAGACACACCCCTTACTAACCCTGATTTGACCCTTTTCTGTGATGGCAGCTCCTTCATGGAAGATGGGACAAGAAGGACAGGATATGCAGTGGTGACTTTATACCAGATTCTTAAAAGTTCCTCACTTGCACCTGGGACTAGTGCTCAGCTAGCAGAGCTCATAGCTCTGACCAGGGCCTTACAACTCAGTAAAGGACACAAGGTAAATGTTTATACCGATTCGAGATATGCTTTCCTAGTATTACATGCCCATGCCGCTATATGGAAGGAGAGAAATTATCTAACAGCAAATGGATCCCCCACAAAGTATCATAAAGAAATAGATGATCTTTTAAGGTCTGTTTATATGCCCTCTGAGGTGTCAGTAATTCACTGTAAAGGACACCAAAAGGGAACAGATGAGGTATCTCAAGGTAATCAACTAGCTGATGCAGCAGCTAAAAAGGCCACTCGAGGGCCCCCTCTTCAGGCTTCTCTGATCTGAAAAGGGCCCCTTGATTGTATGCGACCCAAATATTCACAGGCAGAAATCGAGTGGGCGCTCTCCCGTGGATGTCAGTTCCTTCCATCAGGATGGCTACAATCAAATGATGATAAATTGTTCCTTCCAGGTGCTAGTCAATGAAAAATTATTAAGTCTTTACACCAAACTTTTCATTTGGGGAGAGATAAGACCCAACAAATGGTCTCAAAATTATTCATGGGAAAAGGACTTTCCCAGACAATACATCAGATAAATAAAACATGTGAAATCTGCCAAAAAAACAATCCTCTTAACTGAACCATAGCTCCTCCAGGTTTACAAAGACATGGTAAACACCCTGGAGAAGACTGGCAGCTTGATTTTACTCATATGCCAAAAAGTAAAGGACTTCAGTACCTATTGGTCTGGGTAGATACCTTCACAAACTGGGTTGAGGCTTTCCCCTGCAGAACAGAAAAGGCACAAGAGGTGGTAAGAGTTTTAGTCTCAGAAATCATTCCCAGGTTTGGACTTCCTAAGAGTTTACAGAGTGATAATGGGCCTTCTTTCAAAGCAACAGTCACACAAAATGTCTCTCAGGCACTGGGTATCCAATACCACCTCCAGTGTGCATGGAGGCCACAATCTTCAGGAAAAGTAGAAAAAATAAATTATATCTTAAAAAGACATCTTCATAAAATGGCTCAAGAGACTCACCTCCAGTGGCCTTACTGCCCATAGCTCTTATCAAAATAAGAAATATACCTCAGCTCCTAGGCCTCAGTCCATTTAAAATGCTCTATGGATGACCTTTCCTCACTAATGATTTTCTCTTCGACAGAGAAACATGCCTTACTAAAAGATGTCACTTCATTGGCTAAACTCCAACAAACTCTTCAACAGCTTACAGAGGCCCAGCCCAGAGAAAAGAAAAATCCCATATTCAATCCTGGAGATTTAGCACAGGTAAAGTCTACCCCCTCATCTTCTCCTTCCCTAGGACCAACGTGGGAAGGCCCATACACCATAATCCTGTCGACTGCTTCTGCGGTCAAAACAACAGGCCTGGATTCCTGGATACATCACACCAGACTCAAGCTCTGGGAACCAGAGACTGTTGCTGAGAGTGAACCACTCCCTGAGTACTCCTGTGAACCCATAGATGCCTTAAGATTCCTATTCAAAAAAAAAAAAAACAAAGTCTATAGATAAGTGATGTTACTCTTGGCCTTTTTACTAATCAATTTGCCCCTCAGAGGAGGAGACAATTCCTTTCTAAGGTGGGCGCAGGAATATGCAGAGTCATTACAACAAACCTCTTGCTGGATATGTAGTCTACTCCCCTTGTCTAGCACATCAGGACTTCCTTGGTGGGTATCCCCATTTCAAGGAGATGATTGAAATAAATTGCAAGACTATATTAATGAGATATGTAAGAGTTCAATCGTACATAGGTCAGCTAACCGTTACCAAATAACTAATTGGCCTATAAACTATACTCTTAATGACCATAATCATGGGCATAATCGAGTCTTTTCCCACAAAGTCACTGAAGCCTCTCTACTGGCACTAATAAAGCCCCTATTAAATAAAAGTAAGGGTCCTACCCTCAGGACCAACAATCATAGATATCAGGATGGTTATTTTCAAATATGGGATGGTTGTATATGGTTAACTCCTACTATAGGCCATCTCAGTAGAAAGGCCCCATTATGTTGGGAACAAAAAAAGCATTCCTATTCTCCTTGGCCTAACTCCACTAAATACTTGGGGTGGACAGCCCCTGAACAATGTATATGTATAATAACTTTACAGGCTGAAGACTGGTTTGCAACAGACTGGCTTACTTGCCCTGGAATTAGATGGGAAGCCCCCAGTGGCACTCATTGGTCTTGTGGGACCAATTTGTGGCCCTGGCTACCCCCTGGATGGATAGGAAGATGCACCTTAGGATTTGCCTGGTTACAAGGCAGGAGTGTCAAAGCTATTGACAAACCTGCTAATTTACCCCGCTTACAGCACCGATGGTCCAGGAGTGCGTTTCACTGGTGTGATCACTTGCCTTCTATCTTTATCCCTTCCCTAGGGTTAGAAGATGTCATGCAGCACATCGAGGCCTTAACTAACTATACTCAGCGGGCCTTAAGTGACACCACAGCTGGTCTCTCTCCCCTAAATGAAGAAGTAAAATTAATGAGAGAGGCCGTCCTCCAAAATCGGATGACATTAGACATTCTAACAGCAGCACAAGGGGGTACCTGTGCAATTATAAAAACTGAATGTTGTGTGTACATTCCTGATCCCTCTGCTAATGTCTCAACAGCTATTCAAGATGTCAGACAACAGATCAATGATATGTCAGATTCTAAAACTCCCCGGAACTTATCCTCTATATGGGAGGCCATCACTGGTTCCTTTTGGTGGAAATCTTTGTTAACTATATTCATAATAATCTTATTGATCTTATTATTTGGCCCATGCATACTTAATTGGTTCTTTGCCTTTGTCTCCTCCAGATTTAAAGCTATACACCTACCCAAGATGAAAATGCCTGGTGTCTATCGAGGGCCTTTAGATAGACCCTCTGGAGAGTATCTCTGACTGCTGATCAACAACTATGACCCCTTTCAGCCTGAAGAAGCCAGAGCGGTCATCGCCCGTTACTCCCTCACGGCAGTTCGGGTTACTTCTTCAGAGGGGGGAATGTTATAGGCAGCTGAGTTAGTTAAAAATATTATAGGCAGTCAGATAGGGCTGCGCCCTGGAAGGAGCCAACACAAAAGATAAGACACCTGTGGGCCAGACCTCAAGACAAGGGGGGCTAACCAGGTGCAGCCACATACATCAAAAATGATAAATAAGTAACAACCACCTTCAAAGAGCCGGGAAGTCACTGGCCTGACCTCCCACAGAAAAAGCCCAGCTCTGCATTCATGTCCGCTTGCTACGTGACTCGCTTCCCCATTTGATCTCAGTCCACTCAGTCTTACCTGGACAATTATACCTGTGATCTTATTGGTGGACCATAGTGTTGTCCATTTCCCCTACCTTGGACCCGCCTCACCTCATGGTCTTTCCCTATAAAGTCCCAAAAAAGACAGAGTCGGGGGTAACCCACTCGGGCCCCCCTTCTGTTCTTCTCTTGGATAGAAGCTTTCTTTCAATAAATATATTCTCTTAACCTCCATTGTTCCTAAAATTCATTCTTTGGTTTTAGAGAACACAAACTCATCTGATCAGTCAGGTTGGGAGATTTATTTTCCTGTATCAGTTTCAGTCAATAGTCAGTGGGCTCCAAGGCAGGGCAGCATGGCAAAAGGACACGGAAGTGGAGAAACAGCTCGTGCGGACAGGAGACAGCGAGCCTACCTTCCATCTTTCCCTTTGTATTCCATCCAGTCTATAAACCTATTGGTTGGTGCCACTTGCAACCAGACCTGTACCAAATCAATCAGTGGAATAACCTAGTTATCACACCTTTACTTCATCCCACAGTCATGGTCCTGCCACTTTGCAAAAGCCCCACCTACGAGTGTATGAGGCTTTAGGGAGACATCTAGATATAAGCCATAACACCCACATGAAGAACCATGATCCGATAATCGTCAATCTCAGAAAAAGGAAAATACTAGGATTGGTATTTCCAACCTGACTTGAATTAACTACTTAAATAGTAGTTAATTTAGGCAGAAAAATTGATGTATACACAGCACCCAATTTTGTTATGGTCTTGTAAAACAAGTACTTGTAATGAAATTCTGTTATTAAAAATCTATTTGGTCCTAGCCACAGTGGCTCATGCCTGTAATCCAGCTACTAAGAGGCTGAGGCAAGAGTTTGCAAGTTCCAGGCAATTTGTACAATTTAGCAAGACTACCTCAAGGGCTGAAGATGTCATTCACTGGGAGAGAGTTTTTCTAGCATGTAAAAGGCCTTAGGTTCAATCTCTGTTAGCACAAGAAAAAACTTACCTTTTGTTTTTACTGAAGTGCTCTGTTTTAAGATCTAGCAACTCAAATAGTCTCATTAATAATCATAAATAATACATAGGCATTGTTACGGTTTGTGTGTAGATGTCCCCCCAAAGCCTCATGCACATTTAGATGGGGCATTTTCAGAGGTAGCTGAATCTAGAGTTTGTGATTGATTCATGGTTCAATAGTAGGATTAAGGGTGCAGGGATTAAGGGTGGATGATGGCTGGATAAATCCACTGTTTGGCTTGGCACAGCCCTAGTCCCAGTAGTCCAGATACGCTAAAAGGGTTGTTTTTGTTCTTTTGCTCTTGTTGCTTTTGCTGTCTTCTGCCGCCCTGAACTGTTGGCCCACTGCCGTGTGCCACACTGCCTGGAAGCCAGCTGATACAGACTAAAGCTATTACAAAGTGTGACCTAAATAAATTTTTCCTTCCTTAAATTTGGGCATTGTGTATTTTGTCTCAGCAATGAGAAAAAAGTAACTAAGACAGGCATTTATCCCCAAACAGAATATTCTTCCCAGAATGAATAACTCAGTAATCAGATGTCATTGTTATTACTCGGAAATTATAAGAACAAAGCTCTTGGTTCTGAGAGTATAAAGGATTGGTCCATAGGTACATTGTGCAATTTCTTTGGTCCTTTCAGGTCTGGAATTTGCATCAGTGATGCAAGTAAGGCAAAGAAGCCCCACTGGAGTGCACAGCAGGAGGGCAGCTCATGTCTATGTGTGGTTCTTACATACAAGCCGCTTAAATACAAGACACACTAAAGCAAGCTGTCACATTTCCTTTCCATTTAGGGACATTCTTCCTTTCAAGCAAAATGCAAAATTCATGACAGTAGTTTTGGTGCTATCACTACACATTATAAATAATTTGCTACATTTGGCATCTTCTTTCTAGAAATATTTGGAGATCGCAGTTTTATATTGTTTCTTATTTGTTGTGCCAATTAATCCTTCTTGTCATTTTGACTGGATTAAGATTTCTGAGGAGGTCACAGGATCATGGGAGCTATATTCATGTGTGGGTCAATCCTCTGGTGTTTATAGCTGAATGAGTGGTGAGGAAGAGAGGAGGAAGGGCCCAGTTGGAAAAGGTTTGACACAAGGAGCATGATCTGAGGAGGGTTTATCATTCTTGGGTGTTTTTTCTCTTGGGCTCTGCTTCCCAGCTACCATGAATTGAGCAGTTTTCTCATGCCATGCCCCTCCGCCACAATGGCCTTGGAGCCAGCTGACTATGGACTAAAGTCTCTGAAACCATGAACCAAAAATAAGCCTTCCCTCCTTTAAGTGTGTATATTAGGTATTTGGTTTCAGTGATGAAAATTCGACCAGTACAGAAAACTGGTACCAGAGTCAAGGGGTCATTTTTGTGACTATACATGTGATTCAGAAGCCTTTGGAACTGGTTTACAGGAGGTCAGAAGTTTGGAGACACTTGCTAGACAAAACCTGAACTGCTGTAAGTAGTGCCTGATGGGCAGTTCTTGTAAGAGCTCCAAAAATCAAAATGTTGATAGGAATGCAGACGGTAAATGCCAGGCTCATGAAGTTTCAAACGGAAATGAAGACTATTGGAAACAGGACCACAGGCCATGTGAGCTAATTTCTAGCTGAATTTTACAGCTATGTTAACTGATCTGGCAGAAGGAATTTCAAAACAGTCCAATATTCAGGCTGTGGTTTGGATACTATTGGCTGATTGTAGCCAAATGCATGGTGAGAACCTGGGATGGCGGGTCCTGTGAGCAGAGCGAGTGCAGGCTCTGAGCGTCCTGCATTCTGTCTGGGATGGTGGGGCTGGGAGTAGAGTGAGAGTCCACAGTCTGCACCCCCTCCATTGACTCGGGGACAGCAGGGTCCCTGAGAGGAGTGTAAGGACACACACCTTTTTCAAATAGACTGACAACAACCCCAAGACCTGAGACCCAGGACAACAGCCATGCCACAGGTGGACAGGCCCACACATGCCCTTGCAGGGCAGAGGAATTGGTGAGGCAAGCAGCATGGAAGTGTCTGAAGCAGCAGTAACGAGCCAGCAGGTGGACTCTGGAGAACTCCACCAACAAAAGTCCATTCCCAGGCCCCACCTCTGGAGGCCAAGATCAGCTCCACACCCGGCACATTTCTGGGATTAAGTGTGGACACTGTCACAGAACTGTAAACACCAGAGGAATTTTACTACTTTCCTTCTCTCTCTTTTGACTCATTGGATATTTCTGACCTGTCTGACTGGCTAAGTGCCTCAGCAGTTCTGAGATGTTGTTTATTAGGTCAATTTGAGAAGTTTAGAAGGTGCGCTGTGTGACTCAGCAGGAAGCCAGGGTGCTTACTTTGTATTCATCCCGAGCCTGTGGAAGAGGAGGGCATGGAGATTGTGTGAGTGCTGGACGCCCCCTAGGTGGGGTACCCTGCTTACAATGTAAGGGAGGTAGAAAGAGGCTGCTTGCAGCCATTCCTTCCTTTTTGCACATCTTTTTTTTATTTTTTTTCCGGTACTGGGGATCGAACTCAGGACCCTGCGCTTGCTAGGCAAGCGCTTATTCCACTGAGCTATATCCCCAGCCTCATTCCTTCCTTTTTGCTGGTTGTTTTTGCTGTATTTTGCTGCCATGAACGTTTGCCCTCTGCCGTGCGCCACTCTGCATCGGTGCCAGGCAAGTATGGACTGAAACCTCCACAAACTGTAAGTTAAATATATCTTTCCTTCCTTCATTTTGGGCATTGGGTATTTTGTCTCAGCAATGAGAGAAAAGTAACCACGACAGGTGATCACCCTTTCATTTCCAGCCGTAACTCTGCTTACTATATTTGACTTCACTCATCGCTTTAGCCTGTGCTCTAAGCATCTTAACACCCCTACTCTTGACAGAGGGTAAAATTACCTAAGGGGAAAATCACTACATACAAGTGCACAGTATATGTTTGCTTTTGTTGTATAGCTTTAGAGTTTATTCCTGTGGTCAGAGGTAACAGAGTAATGGTTACCATAGTTTATCAGTAGTTAAGCTGCACTTGAAACTATCATTAATATTAACTATACTACTTTAGCCAGGATGCCACACATGTTATGAACAGCTTTCCTCCCCTGTATGAACAGGGACAAGAAAGATACCTCAAGGGCATCTCAGTATCTCCACCCATTGCAGACCCAAAGATACATACAGAGCTTTGCTTTGAGAGTAAAGCCCCTACCACCCAAGAGGGGCCACCTAGGAACTTTGTTCCCCATTTTACCGTGTTCAGCCATCCAGGCCCTCAGAAACCACTGCAGCCATGGTGCAAGGGGATTTAGCTACTGCTCGCATTGGCAGTAAACACTGGTGTCTTCCACATGATGCTATTTTTTTCAGGCATGCACAATGCAAGACTTGTGAGCTCAAAGTTCTATCAGGATTTCAAAGTAAAGCCTGGGAGGACACACCATATGGTTGTGTGGTAGATGTGTGAAACTCTAGCGATGAAGCCACATTCATACTGGAGACCCCAGGAGGCTAGAGCTGGCAGGACTCAGAAATATCTGCTAGGAAATCTATCTATAAGCCCTGAGTAGAACAAGCCTGGGATAGGCCATGTAGGCTGTAAGCAACAGGCCATTTAGAACTCACATTTTACTACCATGTACCCCAGATGCCAGACATGGGACTACAGGACTTAATGTTGCCCTGCTGAGTCTTCGTCTTTCATAGTACATTTTTTTGAGACAAGGTTTCACTATGCAGTTCAAGCTGGCTTTGAACTCACTTTGTAGCCCAGCTGGCCGTGAACTTGCAGTGATCGTCCTGCCTCAGTGTCCCAAGCGTTGGGATTACAAGCATGTGGCACCATGCCCAGCGGTATAATTGTTTTCTAGCCCTTTATTATTCTTTTTTAGAATGGGAATTTTATGCTATACCAGTGTATATTGTGACTATGTAACTCCTTTGTTGAATTTTGTGGAGGTTCACAGCTAAGAGTTGGCCTTCAGCCTCACAGTGGATTTTGAAGTTGGCCTTTTGAGCAGTGTTAGAACCGTTCAGAATCGGGGACAAGGGACTACTGCGTTTTCAGATGTACACAAAATAGTTACATCATGCTACGCAGAAGTGTGAGCTGGTTTTTGGGTTTCTTTGGAGATTAGACGTGCTTTAAGGAGATTTCTTCCTAGGATACTTGGTCCTTATACTGTTTTCCAGCCACCATGAAGTGAGCAGCTTTCTCATGCCACGCCCCTCCGCCATGGTGGTTCTGCCCTGGAGCCAGCTGAGCGTGGACTTACAGCTCCAAAACCAGGAGCCAAAAGCAGTCTCCCCTTTCAAGTGTGTACATCAGGTAGTGCATGACATATACATATATATAATATATATATATTATGTATATATATGTATATATATATATTTCTGAACCATTGCAGAGTATTTGGCATATATTAAGTATCTTTATCCCTTAACATTTCCATGTGTATCTCCTAAAGACCAGAATCTTCTTTGATATACCATATATTAAAAAGCACTTTTTAGGGCTGGGGATATAGCTCAGTGGCATAAGCACCTGCCTGGCAAGTATAAGGTCCTGAGTTCAATCCCCAGTTCTATAAAAAACAAAAACAAACAAAAAAAGCACTTTTTCTAATCTATGGTCCTTATCACATTTTCTCAATTCTGCAAATTATAACATCCAGTATAGGATCACATACTATGTTTAAATAGATGCAGAAAACGCTTTTGACAAAGTCCAACATGCATCCATGGTAAAAACTCTACAGAAAATAGGAAAAGATGGTCTTGCCTCAACCTGATCAGAGCCATCTATAACAAACCAACAGCCAGGATCATACTAAATGGACAAAAACTGAAAGCTTTTACTTTGTAATCAGGAACAAGACAAGGATGTCCACTGTCACCACTCCTCTTCAACATAGTTGTGGAAGCATTAGCCAGAGCAATTAGACAAGAGAGAGAAATAAAAAGAATAAGGATAGGAAAGGAAGAAGTAAAACTATCGCTATTTGCAGATGACATGATACTTTACATGGAAGACCCCAAAAATTCCACAAGAAGACTCCTGGAATTAACTGACAAATCAACAGTGTAGCTGGATATAAAGTCAACACCCAAAAATCAATAGCATTCCTATACACAGATAACAAACAGACTGAGAAAGAAATTAAGAAAACCATACCTTTCACGATAGCATCCAAGATACTGAAATATTTAAGAATCAATCTAACAAAGGATATAAAAGATTTATTCAATGAAAACTACAGTACTTTGAAAAAAGAGGTTGAAAAGGACATCAATAAATGGAAAAATATTCCTTGCTCGTGGATGGGAAGAACCAACACTGTGAAAATGGCCATACTACCAAAATTGTTGTATAGATTCAGTGCAATTCCCACTAAACTACCCTTAGCATACCTCATAGAACTAGAGAAAACATTCCTTAAATTCACCTGGAACCAGAAGAGACCCAGAATAGCAAAAAGCAATCCTGGGCAGTAAGGAAAAATCAGGTGGAATTACAATCCCTGACCTGAAATTATACTACAAATCTACTGTAATAAAATCAACATGGTACTGGCTAAGAAACAGACTCAAAGATCAATGAAAGAGACTGGAAGACACAGACACAACCACAAACACACTCAGCCACCTTTATCTTTGATAGAAGGGCCAAACAAACTCACTGAAAGAATGATAGACTCTTTAATAAATGGTGCTGGAAAAACTGGTTTGCCACCTGCCAAAGACTGAAAATAGACCCAAGTCTATCACCAGGCACCAAACTCAAGACAAAATGGATCACAAATCTCAATATTAAAGCAGAAACACTAAATCTATTGGAAGAAAAAGTAGATAAAAATCTTGAAGACATAGGGATAGGCAGAGAGTTCATGAACAAAAACCAAACTGCATGGGAAATACTTCAAGAATCAGCAACTGGGATCTCATCCTGCTGAAAAGTTTCTGCACATCTAAAGAAATCTCCATCAGAGAAAAAAGAAAATCCAGAAACTGGAAAAAAATTTAGCTGACTGTCCCTTGGGCAGAGGTCTTCTATCTAGAACATATAAAGAATTTAAAAAAATCAGCCTCTCCCAATTCAAAGACCCAATCCAAAAACGGGCAGGTAAGATCAAGACACATTTCTCAGATAAGAAATACAAATGGCAAATAAATACATGAAAAAATGTTCAACATAATTAATCATTCGAGAAATGCAAATTAAAACCCCCATAAGAATGGCTAGCATTAAGAAATCAACCAACAACAAATGCTGGTGAGGCTGTGAAGAAATAGGAACTCTTCTCCACTGCAGAAGAAGTGGGAATGCAGACTGGTGAAACCACTGTGGAAATCAGTTTCAAGGTTCCTCAGCAAACTAGGTCTAGAGGTCCCATTCGACCCAGCTATTCCTCTTCTGGGTATTATCCCAGAAGATCTGAAAACATCATATCACAGCGATGTGCACCCATGTTCATAGCGGTGCAATTTGTAATAGCTAAATTATGGAAGCAACCCAAATGTCCATCCACTGAGAAATGCATAAAAAAATTGTGGTACTTTTATATAATGGAATATTACTCAGCTATAAAGAAAGATAAACTTTGAGGCTTTTCTGGGCAAATGGTCACAACTAGAGACCATACTCATAAGTGAAATAAATCAGACGCACATGTGTAAGCAATGTATTGCCTCACTAGTGTAAGAACCTGAAAGAGTGAATAAAAACTAGGAGGTATGATAAACCTTGTGAAAGGAAAGGAAAATTCTCAAAAGTAATGGGCAACTGGGGTGTGGGAAAGGAGAGGGGAAAGAAGGGGAAAATCATGTATGTATATGTATACAGGATAGCTAGCAGTTATACTAGCATCTTCTATTGCTTTACTGAAAGGAATAGTTCGTGATTACTTGTTTGACCTTTATTGCATGTCTCTACTTGTTTTCCTGAGAAACCACTTTGAAGATATTAATAGTAATACAACAACTATTGTTAATTTCCTACCACTTTGTCTGTAACTCTGAGTTTTTATTGTTCTTGTGCTATTTTGTAAATGGATGTCTGTTTGTTAATGTTTTCTTCTTTTATTTTTAAAATAAAAAACCCATAATGTGTTTAGTTATGTCTCTTTATTCTTTAATTTGGAACCATTTTCCAGCCTTATTTAAATGACAATGTTTTTTAAGAATCATGATTAGTTATCTTATAAAATGTTTCTGAATGTTGATTCATCTGATGTTTACTCATTAGTAGATGTAGATGTCAGTTATGAAACTGTTGACATTATTTTAGATGATCACATCTAGAAGCACATTATGGTCATCTGCTTGTCATGAAGACATCAAGTTTTGTTGTCCAGTGGTGATGTCATCCAGTGACTAAGAGTATCTACTATCTTCTCTCTTATAACTAATAGGCAGTCTGTGGATTCAGGCCATGAAAGCATCATGCTTTCCATAAAACATACAGTGGTACATTGGTTCACAAACTTGGTTATTCTTGATTCCTGTCACAAACTGAGTTGGACGAGAACTGAATAAAATTCAGTGGTTCAATTTTGACCGTATGCGGAAAACTGATCCTCACCCAGTTCGGTTTGTGACCAGAATGATGGAGACAATTGAGTGTATGAACCAAGGTACCACTGTATTCCCTTAAATAGAGGATCTTAATTTTTGCCTGTACCATTATTTACTATGTGTTCTCCCAATACTTTCAGTTGGCATTTTTCTGCTTTGGCTTCTTGCCTTATTTATTTTTTTAAAAGTTATTGTAAGTATAAGCTCATGTATTGTCCTTTTTTAAGGCACTCATTACATTATTTGAGGACATTTGTACAAAGCATACAGAGACTCAGAGTCACATCAGTAGCTTGATTGCATGATATTGGTCATAACTTTGTATATACTAGTGGTTTGCGATTGAAAAGTAATAACTTTTCTTGTGAATCTACTTTTGCCATGTGACCTATTATGCTGTTTTAGATTTAGCCCTGCTGTTTATGTTTTCATTAGTTTTCTTCTAATAAAACTTTTTAGAGATAATTTTACATTTGTAGGAAGTTATAAGAAACAAAGTGGAATAATCCTGTGGATTGACAGTGTGATCAAGTATCCTGGCCTGCTTTGGAGAGAACTTGGTGAAAAAAATTATTCTTTGGTTCATTTTTGAGACAGGGTCTCACTATATAGTTCAGGCTGACCTTGAAATCACTACCAATATGTGGCCCAGGCTGGCCTTGACTATGCGGTGATCCCCTTACCTCAAGTTCCACAGCACTGGGATTACAGGAATCGCTGCTATGGCTCGCAAAAATATTTTTTAAAATTCATATAAAAACCTATTTTCCTGCATACTCAGAAGACTGAGGCAAAAGGACCATGCCTTTCAAGGCTACTCTGGGAAACTCAGTGAGACCCTATCTCAAAATAAAAAGAGCTGGGAAGGTAGCTCAGTGCTGGAGCACTCGCCTAGCAGTACACCCTGGGTGGTTCAATTCCCAGTGCCACTGAAAAAGAAAGCAAAAAAGCCTGTGCAAATAATAGCCTGAATAGGAAATATTTGTTTTTTAAAAAATCTATGAAAATTCTGCAAGAAACATGCAAAAGTCTATAGTACTTGAGGCACACAGTTCACTTCCACCTGAATTCCAGCTCAGCAGGACTGAAACTTATGACTGTCATTATTCACAGGTGACATGATACTCTACATAGAAGACCCCAAAACTCCACCAAAAGACTTCTAGATTTAATAACCAAATTCAGTATTGTAGCTGGATACAAAGTCAACACTCAAAAATCAATAGCACTCCTGTACACAAACAACAAACACACTGGGAGAGAAATTAGGGAAACCACACTCTTCACAATAGCATCCAGAAATATGAAATACTTAGGAATCAATCTAACAAAGGAAGTAAAAGATCTATATAGTGAAAATTACAGTACTCTGAGAAATGAGACCACAGAGGATTTCAGAAAATGGATAGATATTCCATGCTCATGCACAGGAAGAACCAACACTGTCAAAATGGCCATATTCCCAAAATTGTTGTACAGATTCAATGGAATTCCAATTAAAATACCACTAGTATACCTCACAGATCTAGAGAAAATTTCCTAAAATTCATCTGGAACCAGAAGAGACCCAGAATAGCAAAAGCAAGCCTGGGAAACAAACGAAAGGCAGGAGACATTACAAAATCCCTGACTTGAAATTGTACTATAAAGCCACTGTGATAAAATCAGCATGGTACCGACAGAAAAAAATCACCCTGAGGATCAGTGGAACAGTTTAGAAGATGCAGACACGACTATAAACACACTCAGCCACCTTACCTTTGACAAAGGAACCAAACCTGTTCCCTGAAGAAAGATAGCCTCTTCAATAAATGATGCAGGAAAAACAGGCTTCTGCATGCTGAAGACCGAAAGTACACCCGTGTCTTATCACCATGCACTAAACTAAAGTCAGAATAGATCACAGATCTCAGTATTAAAACAGAAACACTAAATCTACTGGAAGAGAATGTAGGTAGAAATCTTGAAGACATAGGGGTAGGCACAGAGTTCATAAACAAAAGCCAAACTGCACGGGAAATAGTAAAGAATCAACAGCTGGGATCTCATCTTACTGAAAAGTTTCTGCACATCAGAAGAAATTCCAACAGGTTAAGAAGAAAACCCATGAATTGGGAAATAATTTTAGCCAATTGTCCTTCAGACAAAGGAATTCTATCTAGGACAAACAAGGAATTGAAAAAAATCCAGCACTCAAATTCAAAGACCTAATCCAAAAATGGGCATCTGAGATGAATACACACTTCTCAGATGAAGACATACAAATGGCAAATAAATATATGAAAAAAGGTTCAACATCATTAGTCATTTGAAAAATGCACATTAAAACACAGATTCCATTTCACCCCAGAATGAATGGCCATTATGAAGAAATCAACCAACAACAAATGCTGGGGAGGCTGGATGGAAAAAGGAACCCTTCTCCACCTTTGGTAAGAGTGTAGACTGGTACAACTACTGTGCTAATCTCTGTGGACATTCCTCAAAAAACTAGGATTAGAGGACCCATTCAACCCAGCTATTCCCCTTTTGGGTGTTTTCCTAGAAGATACAAAAGCATCATACCACAGTGATATATTTATACCTGTGTTTATAGCAGCACAATTTGTAATAGCTAACTCTTGGATGCAACGCAAATACCTATCAACCTTGGTTTGTTTGTTTGTTTTTGGTACCGGGAATTGAACTCAGGACCTTGTGCTTGCCAGGCAGGCACTTGTGCCACTGAGCTATATCACCAGCCCCCTATCAACCTAGGAATGGATAAAAACTTTTTTTTTTACAATGGAGTACTACTCAGCTGTAAAGAAGGATAAGCCTGAGGCTTTTATTGGTAAATGGATGCCACTAGAGAACATACTCATAAGTGAAATAAATCAGACTCACATGTGTAAATATCTGGTTGTCTCCCTCATGTAAGAACCTGAAATAGTAAATAAGATCCAAAAAGTACAATAGACATTGTGAATGGGAAAGAAACTACTCAAAAGGAAAGAACAACTGTGATGGGGGAAAGGAGAAAAAAAGGAACGGAAAAGAAAATATATATATATATATATATACAAAGTAGCTAAGATAGTTACACTACTAATTTCTTTTAGTTCATTGCAAGGGATGGTTTGTGCCTATATTGTTTCATCAATTTTGCATGCTTATATCTTGTAATGTGAGTAACTACTTTGAAGATAATAATATGCAACATAATAACCATTGTTAATGTCCTATTATCTTATTTTGAAATTGTGTATCATTGTTTTTATTGTTTTTTTCCTTTAAAATAAGAAAGTATTACAGAAATAATAGAAAACTTTTCAAGTATGGGAAAAGAAGTAACCTTACCGTAATTAATGCATACAGAAACCCAAATAGCCATGATCAAAAGAGAGCTTCTCCATGTCACATCGTAATAAAAATACCTGAACTCCAGCACAGTGTGTATGTGTGCTACACTGGTACATCCAACTTCATAATACAAACACTACTTGACTAAAAAATTAGAAAAACACCAACACAAGTATAATATAAGACCTCAACACCACATTTCTCACACAGATCAATTGGTCAAAAGAACACAAAGAAATACAAAACTTGAGCAAAACTTTAAATAAATGCACTTGATAGTTACCAATAGAGTGTTCCACTGGATAATCACAGAATACCCATTCTTTTCACCATCACAGGCCTGCACAATAGAACACATACTAGCCTATAAATCAAGCTTAAGTCAATGCAAAAGAATCTAAATTATACCATGCATATTATCAGGTCATAGCACAATGAAACTAGAAATCAATGGCAAAAGAAGGCATGGAAATAATATTTTCTTAACCAGTGCCTCACAGAAAAAGTAAAAGAAGAAATTAATGCATACAAACAATAATGCCAGTACAACATGCCAGAACTCATAGATAAATATAAAAGCAGACCTAAGAGGAAAGTTTATTGCTGTAAATTCCCACGTCAGAAAAACAGCAAGTTGAAGTACATAATCTAATGATACACCTCAAGGTCCAAGAAAAACATGAACCATCCAATTACAATGCTAGTACAAGAAGGAAATTATAAAATCAAGAATTAATGAAATGGAATAATTTTGAGCGTGAATATTTTGCCTTACGTACTAATTTCGTTTTCTCTGCTCTAAATTTTCTGCTTGTGTGCTTTTAAAATTTTTGTCCAAGGTGTAATCTTGCTCTTTGATGAAAATTCTGAAACATGTATTAAATTTTTGTGAGAAAAAAAGAATGAAATGGAGACAAAAAAAACACAACAGCTGTGGAAAAGGACATTCTATAGTTTACCTTATAACATATAACTTATGTGAGACTTTGAGCCTGACCAGGCCATAGGATTGTTTGTCCTAGAGGAAGTCTAGCAAAATAATTGGTGTAGAAGTAAATGAAAACAGGCCCTCAGTGCCAGTGGAATGCTGCTGGGACACCACGAGGTATTTCGCTAAGATACGCCCAAAGGAACGCTGACACAATCACTAGGCAAGCCAAAGTGCAGTTCCTGGGATAGTTTAATGTCCGCACTAATCTTGTTAATTATCTCTCCCATTTCCCCTATTCCTGTTTTATGGAAAAGAATATTAATAAAAGACTGGGGAAAATTTTAATTGAGGCTTCAGTCCTAGAGGCTGCAGCCCCTGATCCCATAACTTTGTCTTTCTGTCTTTGCAGCATCTTGTTTTCAGGACCTGTCACCCCACAGAAACCAACAAACAGCGAGCTAGTTCTTGAAAGAACAAACAAAACAGACAGATCTCTAGCCAATCTTACCAGAAAGAGAAAAAGACCAAATAAATGCAATTAGAAATCCAAAATGTAAAATCACAACTGACCTTGATGAAATCCAGAAGATTGTTAGCAGCTACTTACAGAACCCGTATTCTTTAAAAAAATGATGAATTCAGAAAGAATGGATAGATTGCCAGATATACATGAACTACCAAAGTTGAGCCAAGAAAATATAAAAATCCTGAAGAATCCAGAATCAGGCAGTGAAACTGAAGAAGTAGTAAGAAAAACTACTGACTAAGAAAAATTACCTGCAGAGTGTTCCACTGGGCAACCACAGAATACCCATTCTTTTAACCATCACATGTCAGCAAAGTAGAACACATCCTAGCCCATAAACCAAGCTTAAGTCAATGCAAAAGAATCTAAATTATACCATGCACATTATCAGATCATAGGACAATGAACCTAGAAATCAGCGGCAAAAGAAGGCATGGAAATAATACAAATGCATTTATGATGCATTAATAATAATAATACAAAGTCATTTGTGACAATACAAATGCATAATATTTTCTTAATCAGTGCCTCACAGAAAAAATAAAAGACGAAACTAATGCATACAAACAATAAGGCCAGTACAACATACCAGAATTCATAGATAAGTATGAAAGCAGCCCCGGGTCCCAGGGCCTTCCCTGCCAAATTCTACAGGAACTTTGGAGAAGATATAACACTAACACTCCATAGGCTCTTTATTGAAATCAAAAGAGAAGCAGTACTCCCAAAATCATTCCTGGAAGCAATTATTACTCCAATTACAAAACCAGAAAAAGACCCAACTGTAAAAGAGAAAACAGGCCAATCTTTAATGAACATTCTTGCAAAAATCCTCCGTAGGATAATGGCAAATACTGTAACAAGCCATTAAAAGATCACACACCATGGTCAAGTAAGATTAATTCCAGAGATGCAGCAGTGGCTTGACATTCAAATCAATAAATGTAATATACCATATAAACAGAAACAAAGATGACAACCACATAGCCATCTCAATTGACCCCAAAAAAGCCGTTGACAAAATCCGACATCTATTCATGACAAAAATTCTGAGGAAAATAGAAGGACTTTATCTCAATGTGATAAAAATGATTTATGACAAACCCGCTACCAACATCATATTAAATGGAGAGAAGATGAAAGCTTTCCCTCTAAAATCAGGAAAAAGACAGGGATGTCTGCTATCACTACTCCTGCTCAGAATAGTTCTTAAAACATTAGCCAGAGTAATCAAGCAAGAAAAAGAAACAAAATTGATGTGTACAAGAAAGGAAGAAATCAAATTATCATTACTTGCAGATGACATGATCCTCTACATAGATGACATGAAAAATTGCTCAAAATGACATCGGGAATTAATAATCAAATTCAGTACAGGATACAAAGCCAACACTAAAAATTCATTAGTCTTCCTGTACAGCAATCATAGATTCACTGAGAACAAAATTATAGAAATAATATCATTCACAATATGATCAAGAAAAATTAAGTGATTAGGAGTTAACCTAACCAAGGAAGTCCAATACCTCAGCAACAAAAACTACAAATACTCTGAAAATAGAGATCAAACAGGATATTAAAAAATAAAACAATATTCCCTACTTCTGGGTAGATAGAACAACTATAGTCAGAATGACCATATCCTCCAAAACTAATATAAAGATTTAATGCACTCTTAATCAAAATACCAAAAGCAGTCCTCACAGAGGTAGACAAAATAATCCTAAAATTCATATGAAACCAGAAGGGACCTAGAATAGCAAAAGTAATCCTACGCAACAAGAGTGAGGCAGGAGGCATCACAAGCCCAGACTTCAAGTTATTCTCCAAAGCTACAACGATAATCTTCCTCTGGCAGTTTTCCCCTAACAAGTATATAGTGACCTTCTTCATCTCTTTTGATTGTTCTAGATTTCAAGTTTACATTGTCTGCAAACATAATAGCCACTCCTGCTTTTTTCTGGGTTCCTGTTGCGTGGAGCATTGTTTTCCATCCTTTGACTTTCAGTACATGGATTTATTTTGAGTAAAATGTGTTTCCTGTATACAGTATATTTTTGGATTTTGTCTCTTAATCCACTCTGCCAGTCTGTTTTTTTTGATTGGCGAATTGAGACCATTTACATTAATAGTTATAACTGGTATGTAGTTGCTTATCATTGTCATGCTATGCACTTGCTGTTGGTTTCATACTTTTTTCTACCTGTTTAATTGCTTACTCTGCTTGAGGGCTCCTTTCTATTGTTGTTGTTGAAATTGTGGTCATTTTTTTCTCTGTCTAGAATATCTTTTAGTACTCTTTGTAAGGATGGGTTTGGCACTGATGAAGTTCTTCAATTGCTCTTTGTCATGGAAATATTTTATTTCTCCATTAAATCTGAAGGATAGTTTGGTAGGATACATCCATCTGGGTTGGAAGCTGTTTTGTCTTAGGACCTGTAATACTTCACTTAAGCTCTTCTCAATAGGATGGTTTGTGTTGAGAAGTCTGCTATGATTCTAATGGGCTTTCCTTTATATGTGATCTGTTTCTATTCTCTAGCAGCTTTTAATATTCTCTTCTTTTGTTGGATGTCTGAGATCTTGATTATTATATGTCTAGGTGTGGTTTTATTTTGGATATGGCTAGATGGAGTTCTATATGCCTCATTTACTGTGCATCAGAATCTTTTTCCACGCTTGAGAAATTGTCTGCTATTATTTCTTCAAATATTCTTTTTATGTCATTTGTGTTACCTCCTGCTGTTTCATCGACTCCCATTAGTTTTACATTATTTCTCTTTGCCTCATCTTGCAGCTGTTGAATTGATTTTTCCTTATTCCTTGTTGATTATAAGAGATCCTTTCTTCCTTGATCGCTAGCTGCCATGCTGTCTTCAAGATCTGAAATTCTATCTTTGGCTTCACTCAAGTGGTTTTGCCAGCTGTCAATGCAAATTTTGATTTTTTGGAAATCCCTTTGAATCTCTTTCCTGTGTTTGTGTTCATTCCTATATTGTTCAATTAATGATTCCATGAGTTGCCTATCCTCATCTATTTTTTTATGTATTTCTTCTTTAGATATGCTGATCATTTCTTTCATTATTCTTGTGATTCATTTTTTGCCTGAGAGATTATTTTTGATCTGATGTCTTCCGTGGCCTGATGGAGTTGTTTCTTTACTTCCAATGCAATCATTTCAGCAATTTCAGGTTTGTGTTTACCAAGTTCTCCTACGTTGATATTTCCTGGGCTTGTTCTGAGTGGGGTGGAGTTCTGAGATTGCATTTTAGCCTTTGTCTTGTCATATTTGATGCTGGAGGCAGAATGCTCAGTCTCCCTCTTCTCTGGCAGCTCAGCAAAGGTCACTAGTGTCCCTACTTTCCCTGGTGGTCAGACTTGCCCCTCAATGTCCACTGAGATGTGCTGTTAAGTCTGGGGTCTTCCAGCAAATGATGATGTGTACCTAGTTCTCCCATGTCTCAGACATGAACTGTGATGTCAGCTGATGGTAGACCATCTGATCCAGTGTCCCTTTCGCAGCTCAGGGTACAAGTATGACCCAGAAGCAGGTTGCACTGCTGGTACATTCATGGACCTGTGGTTCTGTGTCCCCATGCAGTTCAGGGTGCAGGCAAAGCCCAGACATGAATTGAAGCATCAACAGTGCATGGACCATCTGATTCTGGGTGTCTCCAGGCAACTCAGGGCATGCACAGGAGCCAGAGGTGTGCTGCCCTGGCAGTGATCACGGGCCACCTATTTCTGTGACCTGCAGGTCAGGTCATGCGAAAAGCCCAGAACTGAACCGCAGTGCCAGCAGCTTGTGGACCATCTGCTCTAGTACCTTAGGTGGCACAGGGCACACGCAGGGGAGCCCAGAATACGAACCCTGGTATGAGCAGCTCGTGGGCCTTCTCCATCAAAATCTCCCATCTGCTGATTTATTTAATCTTTCAAAGAACTAACTCTTTGGTTTATTGATTCTTTGTATTGTTTTCTTAGTCCCCATTGTATTAATTTTTGCTCTGATGTTTATAATTTCTCCTCTAGGTACAATCTTTGGGCTTGACTTGTTCTTTTTCTAGAAGTTTGAGATTCAACATTAGGTTGTTTATTTAGCTCTTCCTGTCTTCTTGGTATGGATATTTAGTGCCATATGTTTCCCTTTATCACTGCTTACATTGAGTCTCATGAGTTCTGATATAGTGTACTGGTGTAATCATTTAATTGTAGACACTGTTTAATTTCTTCTTTAATTTCATCTGTGACCAACTGTTTGTTCAGGAGGGTTATTTCATTTTCATGTACTTATGGAGTTTTTGTGGTTTCTTTTGCAATTGATTTCCAATTTTGTTGTACTATGGTCAAATAATATGTATTGGATAATTTAAATTCCTTTACATTTATTTACACATGCTCTGTGGGGTAGTATGTCATCTATTTCAGAGAATGTCTCATGTTCAGCTGAGAAGAATGTATACTCTGATGTGTGGTGGAACACTCTGTAGACATCTAGTATGTCTATTTATTTACAGATTTTGTTCAGTTCTGATATTTCTCTATTGATTTTCTTGTCTAGTTCATCTGTCTATTTGTCTACTTAATCTATTTGTAACAATGTTAAGGTCCCCCCACTACCATTGTTCTAGTGCTTATTTGATTTTTCATGTCCCTTAGTACTTGTTTTATATAGTTGGTTGTTTCTGTATTTGGTGTATATATATTTATGATTGTAATCTCATCTTGGAGTTTTCCCTGAACAAAAATGTAGTGACCGTCTTTATCTCTTTTGATCTTCTGTCGTTTGACATTCACATTGTCTGTAAACAGGATAGCTACCCCTGCTTTTTTCTGGGCTCTTGTTGCATGGAATATTGTTTTCTATCCTTTCACTTTTAGTCTATGAATTTCTTTTTCGTTTAAATGTGTTTCTGATATGCAACATATTGTTGGATCTTATTTTTTCATCCATTCTGCCAGTCTATTTCTTTTTATTGGTGAGTTGAGAACATTTACCTTTGTGGCTATACCTGATATGTATTGATTTACCCCAGTCATATTATTACATGCTTGATTCCTTGTCTTTCCCCCTTTGTACAATTGCTTGCCCTGCCTGGTGGCTTTTTCTTATTGGTGTTCTTGGATTTATGCCCATTGTTATCTCTTTCTACAATAGCTTTCAGAACACACTATAGACCTGGTTTGGTGGTCAGGAATTTCTTCAGTTGTTCTTTGCTGTGGAAGTATCTTATTTCTCCATTAATTCTGAAACACAGTTTTTCAGGGTACATCAATCTGGGTTTGAAATTATTTTCTTTTCAGACTTGGAATGGTTCACTCCAATCTCTCCCTGACTTAAGGAATTGTGTTGAGAAGTCTGCTATAATTCGGGTGGGCTTTCCTTTATAGGTGATTGGTTTCTTTTCTCTAACAGCCTGTAATATTCTGTTCTTCTGCTGAATTTCTAGAATCTTGATTTTTATATGCCTTGGTGTAGATTCATTTTGGTCATGGCTAACTGAAGTCTTATATGCCTGAGGCATATAAATCATTTTGTTTGTCAAATTCTTTTTCCATACTTGGGAAGCTTTTTGCCTTACTTCTGTTAACAGTTTTTTTTTTTTTTATGTCATTGGTGCTGGCTCCTGCTTTTTCATTTTCTCCAATGAGTCTTTTATTATTTTTCTTTGCATCATCTTGTAACTTATGGATTATTGATTCATGATCCCTTGTTATTTCTAGAGATTTTTCTTTTCATAATCACTAGCTGTAATCCTGTCTTCTAGGTCTCAAATTATGTCTTCACTTTCACTGAGGTGATTTTGCCATTGCATTTCTGATTTCCTGAATATTTGCTTGAATTTGTCTTACGTATTCCACTTCTTTCCTATGTTGTGCTTTCATGGTTTCCATCATTTTCCCATGCTCCTCTGTTTTTTGTCTATGTCTATTCTAGACTTGCTGAGTCAGCCATTCATCTTGGTCATCATCTTTTTTTTTTTAACCGGGGAGATTATTTCTAATCTGATTTTCTTTATAGTCTTGTGCATGTTTATGAACTTCTGATGTTATCATTTCAGACATTTCAGAGGGTTGGTTTATCATTTTATAAAGTCATATGCCTATCTCTTATCTCAGGTTAATTTTGGTATCAGGATGTATGTCCCTCCCTTTCTTCCAGTGACCTGTGTTTTTAGTTGATTTCTTCTGAGAAACTCCAATGTGAGTTCTCCTCTATTCAGCCATATAAATCTAAAATTCTACTTTCTTAGTCCTACCAAATTCATCTTAAATGCTTAATAGTCACTAACTGGTGGTCAACACACTGTATAGCCCAGATATGAAAATGAGAACAGTGAGGGCCAAAAGGATTATGGTTTTTATTCCATTTCTCTTTGGAAATAGTTGGATGTTCTGCACAGGATTTCTTGGAATATACTGACTCAATTTAGCAGATGTGGATCAATCTCTGAATAACTATTATAGTTCCTACAAATGAGTTTATTTTTTTATTTTTATTTTTATTTTTTTGGTGGAACCAGGGATTGAACTCAGGACCTTGTGCTTGCCACGCAAGAACTTATTCCACTGAGCTATATCCCCAGCCCTACAGTTCCTACAAATGATGATCAATTTTCTCTTTAGAGAATGCCTTTTAAATGGCAACATCCTGATACTAATTTAACTGGCTCTCAAAAATCATTAAGTACATAAAGGACGCATAGCTCATAATCTACAGATGGTAAAGACAAAGAAAATACTCTTCTAAGTTCTACATAGCCAATTGTTTCTCATGAAAGGCCTTTGTTGCTTTTTGCTGCTCTGGTATCTGTAGCCATTCTATGGTTGCCATTTGACCAAGATGTTACAAATGGGGTTGTATCCTAACCTGCCAACTGTTTTTTCCATAAACTTATTGTCATTAACTGTGATATGAACTTGTTAGACTAGTTCTTACCTTGGTACAAATTACTTTATATTCATTAGATTGAAACCTCTTTCAGCTTCCACAATATTGACAATAGTGCTAATGATCTTTTTAACTTTTTGTATAGTTGTAGGAATTAAGGGGCTGGAGGTATAGCTCAGTGGTGTAAGTGCTTGCCCGCTAAGCACTAAGACCCTGAGTTCGATCCCTGGTCCCGGAAAAAAATAAATAAATAAATAAAATAAAATAAAAATAAAATAAAAAGGAATTAAAATATTGCTTGGATGAACTCAGGAAGATGGCGACCGGGTGAGCAGCAAGGGAGCGAACCTCCTTAATAAACACCACCAGCTGGAGACAGACTTGGTGAGCGTGAATGCCGGAACCTCGGCTGGGAAGTTTAAACTGGGCGTATTTCTCTGAGATGCCGGGGGAGATGTGGTAGGGCGGACCAGGCTGCCGGGGCGAGACGTGGGAAAGTCCCAGACGCTG
>PVLD010014160.1:0-17383 GCA_004027595.1 Dinomys branickii
GTCGTGTGAGCCACCTCCATCTGCAGCTCTCTCTTGCTGTTGTGCTCCAGTTCCCGTTTGTTCCTTGGCTGGATCCCTGGGAGTTGCTGTGGCTCTGATGTGGGTGCCCATGCACCCCACCGCTCCCCACTGGCAGCCGCCCACAGAGTGGAGAGGCAGGAGGCCACAGCCTCGAGGCAGGCTTAGAGCTGGGTGTGGTGGGATGTGTACTGGCTGCTCTGGCTCCACCTTGCCTCCCGGTGTTGATTAGGAAGGTTGCTGCAGGGTGGGGACTCCTGGCTGTTGCAACCTCTCATCCTCACACTGGATTTGACCACAGTTCCCAACCACCATTGCCTCTTTTCCTGGCTGCGCCCTCTCCTCTCCAGTTCTGGACCAGCTCTTGTCCATTTCAGGCACAGGTAGCCCCTATAAAATTTGAAGCTTGAAGAAATAAGGATGAATTCTTTCTGTGCTCAAGCTTAGGTTTTAAGAGAAAATGAAGAGGAAAAGTGTAAATCTCTCCAAACTAACTAGTGAGTTATATTATACCACCAAGAATAGAGAAAATCCAGGACAGGATATAGTACCCATGTTTTCCCTCACATGGAATAAAACATCAGAAGGAGGGAAAACATGTCTCTCCTGGACAGAAACTGTGCCAAGTTATTTCTTCATATGCTTAACAAAACTGTGTAAAGAAACATCTAAGGTTAAACTATTCGCTGAGACTCAGAGAGAAGCAAAAGCCTAGCAGAAGAGCTACCACATCTCACACTTTATAGTTCTGTCAACTAACACGGAAAATACAAATCCTCATGGAGAAATTTTCTTATTATCAATGTCTTCTAGTACATACAAAATAAACATGAAATTTGAAGGTTTAAGGTAACATGAAGTACTTTAATTCAGTGTCAGAGATGTGAATAATTATTTATTTCAACTATACTTTCAAAACTCCCATGTTGGCCTTTTCATGTACCCACTTTGCAAACTTTGCTTTTACTGAATATGTTGTGGTTTCAATCTAAATATCCCCCGCAAAGCCTCATATGTTGAAGTCTCAGTCACCAAAGCAGCAGCACTGCGGGTGGAAGGTGATTGGATCGTGAGCACTGTACCTTCTTCATAACTTGGTGCATCACTGGGAAGTGACAGATGCTGAGGACTGAGGGCCCCTTTGAAGGGATAGGTCACGTGGGGCTGCCCCTGAAGACCACGTCTCGTCCCCACCCGTCCCTCCGTGCCTCTTTCTGCCTGGCTTTGCCTCCTCTCTGCCATGAGGAGAGCAGCTTCGTTCTCCCACTCGCTCCCCGCTCTGATGTTCTGCCTTAACCCCTGGCCCAGGAGTCATGGAGCCAGATCACCTCAGACTGAAGCCTCAGAAATGAGCCAAAAGAAGTCTCTCTTCTCCTCATTTGATTTTCTGATATTTTCTGATGGAAGATAGCTTTGAAAAGCCATTATTTGCAGTACTGAAATTTCTTTTACTGTAAGACTGAGACACTGCAGAAATGACAGCCTTATCCACTTACCTTTTGCTTGGGTCTACTTTTAAGTGTTATTTTGATTGCTTTTTGGTGTGTTTGAAAGAATATGTCTACCATCTATTATTTGTAAATATATGGCAAACTTCTTCACCTCTAGTCCATTTGTAGCAGTACACTACAAATTTATTTCAAATATGAATTTAATTTTTAAATTTATTTCTGACAATTTATTTCTTTTTCTACATGGATTTTCAGTTTGCACTTAAACAAAAAATGGATATTAACACAATCTTCTAAATAATTTAGGCCACCTCTCTACTCTATTTTCATGATAAATCCCTACCCCCATCCAAGTCATAACCCCAGGAATTTACACTTTATGCTCAGGTCCCAGCTCTGAGCTTGAGGTTTGCAGGGGCAGGGGACATTGTAGACCTAAACCATAACTATCAGATTCTTAAATTTGAACCAGTGCTTGTCTATTTCAAATATTAGAAAATATTAGAACTGGAAGGCACTGAATCTAATACCTTCATTCCATAGATAAGGAAGCTTGGATTTCAAAACATTAAGGGATCAGACAAACATTACAAAATAACTTATTCACTAGAATTGGAATGGAACTTTTCTAACTCTCTAAAAGTACTTTCCAATAACAGTTGCCTTATTTTATAGTTTACTTGTGCAGTGTTAATTTCTAGTTTAAAAATATAGTTCCTGTGATATTTTCAATACCAGTTGCTTTGTTTTGCAGTTTTATAGTACAGTTTTTATCTTTTTATAATCTGAGGCACTTGTGCTAAAGTAAAGGAGTAGTTTTTGTATAAATTTTGCAACTATATTGTAAAATATATATAAATATATATGAAGCCAAAACTCTTACATAGTATTTGGCTTACTTTCCACCAGACCTAATTTTAGTTGAGCACACAGATCTCAGTGTGGGAAGGGCATACAGATGTGCTTTCTGTCCGTGAAATGTTTCAGTGTTTGCGGTTCTTTGCCCAGACTTACTATTTCATTTGGATTTGACCCTCATTACCTGCATTTTACATTTTTGCAGGGGTTTCTGCCACTTTGGAAGTTACAGTCACATGGTACACATCAGACTGGAAGTATCAGCTCAGATCACATCTTGGTTAGGTACGGCCATGTTTACTTACATTTTTTGGTAAAAAACTAAAATGTTCCCTTTCTGTTTATCCCATTAGAAGATGTTTAAGCACACTCCTCAAGTGAGAGGGCCCCGTGTTCCGCTGGGCTGCGAGTAACTTCAGAGCCTCTGGAGATGATCACGTCTGCTCTTGGAGCCTCTCCTTGCAGACTAGTTATATAAAACAAATCTGCTTCTTTTCTGGACACACTTGGAAGTCTCTCCCCTCTTTTGTTCCCACTTGATTTAAAAACCTGCTCAGCTGCTCCAGATCAGAGAAAACATTAGGTTTCTCACCAAAGATTTTTACACTGACCAAGCTGATTTGATGGTTCAATTTACTTTCCAAATTTTGAAATCAAGTTTTATACTTCATCAGTGATTTCCACTAGTATGATGTGAATATTCTATTGTTCCAAAGAGAAACATATGAACAAAGGCATAGCTATTTAGGAATATCTTGTTGGAACATTAATTGTAAAGTGTAATATATCAAATATCGAGGCAGTGAGCAACAACCCACTCCAAAAGAAACAAGCCTAATTTTCTAGCCCATTGGTATGAAGTGACTGGACTTGGATCAGATGCAAAGGCAACCAACTGAGGACCTCAGGTGCCAGACAAAGGGGAAATTTTGATAATCCTGCCCATCTTGGGAGCACATTCATTGCATATGAGACGAAGTAGAGGGGAGAATTGTACAAGAAATGGACTGATTTTCCTGTCCCCTTCTTCCTACTGCTTTAGTAGCTCTGGCTGCAATGCCCTGTTTACACAAGTGGAACCTCAAGCAACAACTTCTAAGCTCCACCTTCCAGAAGTCAGTTACTGTCTTTACATCAAGTGAACTAACTTTAGTTAAAATTGTCACAGAATTGAAGTGGAGTTATACTTTTAAATATATGAATTATTGATTCATTTCTCTCTTCTTTCTGCATGTATAAACCTAGCCTAGCCATCTGAATTGGCAATCTAAAATACACTTTCTAAATGTCCCTACAACCCTTCCCTCTTTGTCTTTCCACAACCTTCAGCCAAAGAAAGTAATTTCTCAGGAACTGTTAGAAAGCCAAAAAGTGTGGTAGATGCATTAGGTTTGTGTCAGGTCCAGAATGTAAGGGAAATAACACTTTTCAGGGAAATTTTAAGAATCAGACCTCAGAGGATGAAGTCTTTGGATTGGCACCTTAATAGACAGCAGCAATGAGGGGGAAGGATTGCAAAGCTCACTCCCCAGTTAGATCTGGTATTCCTTGATGGTAAAATAAAACTGTGTTCTGACATAGCAGTAAAATTCATATTTCACTGATCATTTAGGTTCTTTATTACTGCTTAAGTTTTCTAATGAAGAAAAACTTCAAATGTGATTAATGAAGAGAGTTTGAGCCTCCTTCATGAATGCTCTTTTTGTTCATCATTTCAAGACTCTTGGTAAATTGAACTTGCAGTAGAGTTTCAGCATAATCAGCCTTCTCATTTGAACAGCAAGAAAGATATTGGTCTGCAAGCTCCAGAGACATGTGTGGAAGGTCGTGGGCAGTGTGGCTTATGGGAAAGTGCGGCAGATCTGGCTGAAGACCCCCCCTCTGATTGTAACTGACTGAACAAGCAGTTCACTTCACTCCATGATCCCTGTTTCCTTGTCTATACAATGGAACACCAAACTAGAGATCTTTTCCAGGTAAAGGCTCCATGGTTCCAGAAGTAGGACAATTCAAATGTGCTCATCATATAGAAACTGGTTTACCTCCTGAGAAGATGGCAGCCAAAGTATCAGAATAAAAACAGCATGTAAGAAATGAGTGTGTAGGGGAGGATATGTACTTCAATGGCAGAGCACTTGCTTAGTTATGCAAGTCTTACCTTCATCACCAAATATAGAGGAAAATGAAACAAAGGAAAAGGAGAGAAAAAAGCGGATGAGAAGGAAAGAGGGAAGGAAAGAAAGGAAATGAGAGGAAAGAAAGGGACATGATGGGAAGGAAATTGGGTGGAGTTCCCCTTCTCATCAGGCTTTGCTCCCTATTATGGTTTGGATCGCAAATTTCTCCCATAGGTTCACATGTTCAGAGGTGGGGCTTTGGAAAGTATTTGCATCGTGAGGCTGCTAACTTCATCAATAGATTGAATTGAATGCACTAGTACATTGCAGAGCACCACAGAAGGAAGCCCCAGTGCATGACTCTGAAGAGCAGCCTTCTCTCTGGCTCTTTCTCTCCGCATCTGGGCCACCATGAAACAGGCATCCTTGCTCTGCCATGCCCCTCCACCACAGTATTCCTGCTGTTCCACAGGCACGAAATCAATGGGCCCAG
Source organism: Dinomys branickii (assembly GCA_004027595.1). Classification (NCBI taxonomy): domain Eukaryota; kingdom Metazoa; phylum Chordata; class Mammalia; order Rodentia; family Dinomyidae; genus Dinomys; species Dinomys branickii. Next base: position 4,938 of record PVLD010014160.1, read on the forward strand.
AGACCATAGCCTGAAACCTCTAAAACCACCACCAAAAGAAATTCCGTCTTTAGGCTGTTTATGTCAGGTAATTTGTCCTAGTGACATTCCCTTTCCCACAACCAGCATGTCCCTCAATTTTCTATTTCCATGGTAGAATGGCACTGACACCTGGCCATAAGAGAGACAGACACATGGGCAGTGTGAAGGGCCAGTTACCTTCAGTTTAAATCATGATAAAGCTCTCTTGAAAACATAAGTGGCATTTTGTTTATTAAGTCAGGGAAAAAAATAGCCACATGGACTTAATTTCAAATTTCTTCTCCTTTCTTTTGTATTTTCATGGGAAAGACTGTGCTTCCCCTTGAAATATATTATTTGCAGTTGATAGTCCAAAGCCTCAGATACTTGTTATTAGGGAAAATCTGAGGTAAACTTCATCCTAACTGGTGTGTGTGTGTGTGTGCGTGTGTGTGTGTGTGTGTGAGGTAGTAAGGAGAAGAAATTCACAACAATTCTTTAGGTAAGCTGCAAAAAAGCAAGGGTTCTTGTCAGCTTTGTTTCCTACTGTACCTCACAATTCAGAGCACTGGCTGATACTGAATAAAGCTCAGTACTATTTATTGAGAAATAAATTAATATATTGAAATATATATACTGTTACTAATGACTGTTAGCAATTGATTGTAGGAAAAAGTTTACACATTTTATTCCTTGGAAATGACTAAGTGAATAAAAGCAATCACAAAAACAGAAAATTTCAGTCGTATTAAGAATGAAATAGACTTTTTAAAATGATATTTGAAGTCTAAATTCCCTTAGTAATCTTTCCCTTCATGATGAAAATATGATACAAGAGTAGAAAAGACTTAGAATAAGATTTCTGGAACACAGTCGATCTGGAAGACGGACTGCTCAAGACAAAGACCACTGGGCCACGAAGAACCTCTCGAGAAATTTTTAGCAAAGTATCTGCTGCTATTTTCCACTAAGTACAGTCACAAAGTGAATGTGGAAACCTTATACTTCCCTTTCTTGCATGGGGTAAAGAGAGTTCTGTGTGTTCCAGTGTGGGGCTGGGACTAGCAGATGAGGATGGGCGATGAGTGTGATGAAGGGGATACCGAGAAGGCGGACCTGGGTAGCAGAGAGTTGTATTTCTTTTTCTCTCTAAACAAGTATTCAGTGTGCATTTCCTCTCTATTATTCTTTAGTTTTCCTTTCTTCCTGTTTTTCCTCCATGGGGCACAGGACTAAGGATGAGACAGGCAGACATTGGCTTTGAGTAGTTTTACGCCCAGCAGGAATGTGAGGCAGACTGCACCGAAGACATGGCTGAATGAGCAAGGTCCCTCTGTGAAGTCTTCCACCTCTACCCTGTGCTGGCCGCTCTTCAGTGGGACAGTTCCAGCCCTAGCTAAGTGCAGTGGAGCCGGCGCTCTGTCCTGGCCCTCAACATCTTCTTCAGCGAATGCTCTACCTCTTCTCTCCCTCATGACCAACACAAAGTACAAAGGTGCCCACCTCAAGAAAATCAGCTTCCTCTCACACCAGGAACTCTGGCTTCCAATTGTCCTCTTCTGATTCATTATAAAAACATCCATCCAGATATCTTCTACTAGTTATGAGATACGGCCGCAAAATACAATAAAAGTTTAAATTCTAAAAATTTATTACAGAGACACCTTTCTATGAATCCCACTCCCTTGAAACATGCCCCCTTTCTGCAGCTGTTCTGCAAGTCATTTTACATGTAATTAGTTGCACTGTAGTGGCTGCCTTAATTCCTGAATCAACACAAAACATTGACCTTTCATGAACATTTTGGTTTGGGGGAAGAAGCAACAGTCTCGTGGTACCAGATTTGGTGAGTAAGGTGGATGAGAACACACCATCATGTTTCTGTTGGAAGCACTTGGTAGCATGTTCACTGTATTTTTTAACATAACTTGTGAAGACCCTGATGAAAGAGGACTTCCAGAACTGCTTCAGAGGGTTAGCAAGAATGATGGGGTGTTTTCAAAGTGAGAGGGAATATTTTGAGGGGAACTGACATAATGTATCAATATAGCTTGATCATAACTCTTATGTGTTCATGGAGTTGCAATAATTTTCCCATGAGAATATGATAGGTAACACATCTGCAACCAAAAGGACATGTGGTGTTTAACTTAGACACCATTCTCATTCCTAACATGTGGGGAGATGTGTATCTGTATAGGACGGGTGATGGCACCAGAGTCTTCGATTCACCCAAACTCTTCAGTATGGAATGAAATACAAGAAAACAAACAAACCCAATAATTTCATTTAATTTTCACAAAACGATGAAGTAGATTTTTATTTCTGATGAGATCAGGCACGTTCAGGGTAGTATGGCCATAGACAAGATTTTTATTTCTAATAAGCAAAAATTCAGAAAGGTTGAGCAATTTTCCCAGTGGTTTTACTGTACTGGAACTTTTTCATGTGAATATTTAGAAATGATAATTTTGAAAACAGATGCAGAATATTTTTATATATAACATTAGAACACAGGACCATTTTTACCTAAAATAATAGACACTTTTATTGCAGAACACTTGAAGATCTTATCTTAGTCTAAGAATTTGATTCTCGAATCCCAGATAACTAGTTCTTAGGCTAAGATAAGGTCTTCAAGTGTTCTGAGGATCTCTTGATCACAGACATTTTATTAGGCACTTTTCTGCTGGTGGGACAAAGTATCAGACAGGCTCATCTTAAAGGAGAAATGCTTACCGTGCTCACTGTTTCAGAGGCTTCGTCAATGGTCACCTGCTTCCAAAGAGAACCACCATGGTGTAATGGCACATCAGAGGAAAGCTCCTCACCCTGTGTCAGTGCGGAGCAGAGAGAAGGCAGGTCAGAGAGAAAGGAAGGGGCAAGGGACAGCACATACCTGCACTGACGCACTTCCTCCTCTGGGGCCCACCTCCCAGCAAGCCCATTCAGCTCGGAACCCATAAGTGGATCAGTCAGTCCAGGAGGTCAGGACCCCACACTCCAGCCACTTCCCTAAATCCCACCTCTGAGCACTGATGCCCTGGGGACCCACACTTCAATGCGTGAGGCTTCGGGGATCCTTCACATTTAAACCACAGCAGATGTTTCAGTGAATTGATGGACTCAAGTACTTTGTACCAACAGGCATAATTCTTGTTTAATGTCTTACATTTTTGAGAAGTAGAAAAATATCTTATTCTTTAGGAAATTATACTTAGATATTTCAAAATTAGTAAAAGGTTCTTAAGGTCTTATTATATCTTCATCTTAAAATATAAAGCAATTTAACAATACAGTAATTTTAAAACTCTCTCTTGGAAATCTGCAACATGAAAGCTTGCTGCTAGAAAAAAAATTACATTGTTCTGTGACTGAGAATTTCCTCCCAGTAAAAGAGGTAACTTTGTAAGAATTTAGGTATAATGCAAACCCAGAGGAAATGCAACAGAGCTTCTGAGTACTTTAACATGTAATCTTATCTTCCCACTTCTGGGAGGAAGTATGTGAGACACACAGTGAACACTGAAAAATGTGCCTAAAGCTTTACCTCTTCCTGGTTCTCCTCAAGGACCATCAGTTTCTATAATTGCCTGATAACCTAGGACTTCTGAACAATGCATAAAATTCACTATCTAAGGAGCTTAATTATTTAAATGAAGAACATAATTCCCCCTCAAATACTTTATAAATCCAAAAAGCCACTCCACTTAACACATATTTTTAAGATTTGCTCTGTGCCCAAATCTAGCTGCACATTAGAGAAGATATGAACAGTGCTTGGGGCCAACTTTGGGGAATTAAAGTATGATGGGAGAGTCAGCTCAGCTGATGATGTAGTCAGGTGGGAGAGGGAGGAGGAGGGCAGAGGAGGGACCACTGATTCTGCCTGGGGCACTTGAAAAACACTGTAGAGAAACAGAGCAGTGGATTTGAGACTTTAAGTATACACACAGAATGGCGGAAAAGTACAATTCAGACATAGAGGAAAACATGAGCAAAAGGGAAGCATAAATGTGAATGATGTTTTGAGTAAAAGGAAGTTTTTGGTTTTTTCTTTTTTGGTTGGACACAGTAAATATAAGAACTAAGAGTTTCTACAGCCAAAGTGCAGATGACCACCTGGGGAGAAAACACGAGTCCTAGTTGCCCAAAATAAATACTGCTGAAATGGTATCCATGGGATTTTAGAAAGCACAGGAAGGAGGTTTCAGAAGCCTGTTGTTACAATTGCACTGGTTGACAGAAATAGCCAGGTTGTTGACTGGTTATTGCTTACTCACACTATTAGAAATCTGGCTAAGCAAGGAAAGGCTGGTACTGGGGTTGTTCATTATCTTTATGCAATGCTAGGTCTCAGTGACCTAGGTGACTATGGTTTTGTTTTTCATCTTTCCTCCTAAAGAGGAATACAGAACTGTGTGACCTCGTTCTTGTGCATTTGAAGTCTTTCCTGAGACCAAAGCATGGAGCACACAAAAGTGTCACTGTGCTGTGCAGAAGGGTGGCTCCCAAGTAACACTGCTATGCTGATACCGGAAACCTTGGACAAGGGTACATTTCATGGCAGAAAGGATTAGGCTGCCAGTCAGGCGACCTGCATGTAGGGAAACTATCTGAGGAGGCCTAATGCAGACAGAGGAACCTCACACATAGAAGAGGAGGGAAGATGAGTCATACAGTGTAACATGCGCTACTGGCTCTCAGGGCGGGGGAAGGACCACAAACCAAAGGTAAAACCAGCCTCTAGAAGATGAAAAACACAAGGCAGCAGATTGTCCTCTGAGCCTCCAGAACAGAATGCAGCCCCGATGACACCTTGATTTGAGCCCAGTGCAATTTGCTTCAGACATCTAACCTACCTAAATTCAAGGTAAAAAATGTATGATAAAGACTGGAACAACCACTATGGAGACTCCTCAAAAACTAAAAAAAATAGTTGCATTTAGCATAAGCTGTACAGCTGTGTTGTATATTCCTGAAAGATTTAAAGACATTATACTATAGTAAGAATATATGCACATTTCACAATAGCTAAACACTGGAAACAGAGTAGATGGCCATCATCAGGTGGCTGGAGAAAGAAATGTTAGTATATATGCATTGTGGAATATTATTCAGCCATAAAAATAATAAAATCATGTCAGCTGAAGAAAGATGGATCTTGAGAACAAACATTAAACAAAGTAAATCAGATGCAGAAAGTTAAATATCACATGATTTCTCTTATATGAGAAACACACAATGTAAATAACTGAAATGGTAAATGCATGAGAGATGATAAGAAACAAAGAGGCACTTCTTGCAGGTGGGATAGGGAATCCTGGGAGAGGGAACCCTGGGAAAAGATAGAGGATAGAAAATAACCGATATGATACATATATTTACCGTATCCCCCAAGTAAATGTCAATATTATGTTTTGTGAGCATATACTAGTAATTCTGTTGTGAGCATATGCTAATAGTTCTGTTGTGAACCATAGAATTTGTGGTAACTTGTTATAACAACTGTAGGAAATGAATACAGAGGTAAAGTTTAGAAGGATACAGGAGTCAGATTTGAAGAATTTAGGAGCATCCCAGAAATATTTGGACCTTGTTCTAAGTATAAAATGATATAAGAACAATCACATAATTGGTTCTCTGCTTTGGGTAGAAATTGTACTGTATAAGAGTGAGGCAGCAGGGCAGGAAGCCAGCACAGGCTGCTGTGATGCAGTTAGACGTGCTTCACGACAGAGGCGGAGCCAGAGCTGAGGCCGTTACAGCAGCACAGGATGCTGAGACGGGGCCCCAGCTCTCTGGGGCCCTAGAGCTGAATGTAGAGGTACAACCTTGGCAGCCAGTGTGAGGGCTGGGCTAAGCCCATGCTTCTCAAAGTGCAGAAATTAAAACCAACTTAGTGTCAGTTTCTCCAGAATGCTGTCGAACTAGAGTGTCCTTCTTCAAGTTTTATTTATACCTTTTAGATACTTGTTTTATTCATTTATTATTATGTTTTGAAAATTACTCCCAAAAGGAAGAATCATGCTGAGCAGCAAGTTTAAAAGATTTAACAAGGCAGTTTTCTGTGATGGATCCCTGGCTATACGAAGCATAAATAGATAGTTGTGGAATCAGAATTCCCCTAGTTTAGCTTTTCCACCAGACTTTCTCAGCCACAGACTGACTGGAGCTGTATAATACAGCTGTACATATAATTTATTTGATAAATCTTGGTCCTTCACATAATTTGATAGTAAGAAAATTCCCACTATGTATCACTTCCATCCATGCACTCATCAAAATAAAAATAAAAATGAATGAAGGTCAAGACTTTGTGAGGCACTGAAGGTAGCTTCTCCTTACCTGAAGTTGCTGAGAATTTTCAAGCAGATAATTAGAGAATTAATTATTATAGAATGTAGTAATTAGGGCACAAGCAGATATAGTAGAAACACAAATTCTAAAATTTAGACAGGAAAAATCATTAAAGCTCTTTAAAGGAGACAAATTCTGAAGTTTTGGTAGGAACTACCAAGAGAAAAGAAAAAGGAGAGAGGTAGAACATACACAAAAGAAAAGTGAAACAGCAGGACATTTGGAAAATAACAAATATTGCCATTGAATGAACCTTGGGAAATGCAGACCTCTCTTTCTCTCTATCTCTGTCTCTGTCTCTCTCTGTCCTTCTCTTTGTCTCTGTCTCTGTCTCTTTCTCTGTCTCTCTTGCTGACTCTCAGTCTCTGTCTCTCTGTCTCTCTGTCTCTCTCTCTCCTTTGAGCAGATACAAGGAACAGGAAAGTATGCAGGGTGTGCATTTAAGAAAATCCGGTAGATTAACTCACTGGTTGGCTCTACAAAGTAACCTATCTGCCTGGGCCAACTCCATTCGTGGTAGTGGTTATACTACCAACTACACAAGCAGTTTTTCTGGGAGGTCAGCATTTCTGCACCAGCAAACTGGGCAAAACATTTGCTGTTGAGAAACTTGGCAGGCCCCAGGTGCCCCCCAACAGGTACAGATATGTTGTTCACTGTCACCTCTGGGGAAGAGCCATAAAGAGCGGGGGACATGAAGAATGTTAACAGACCCAGGCCTCACAGATTTGAAGGGACAACCACAGGCCTGCAGACATTTAAGGAACAGTAGTAGCACAATGAAAAGAACCAGATGGCTTCCACAGAAAAACACCACAGGAAACAAATGTAATTGAGAAAATGGAAGAGAATTTTAGAATAATGCAGTTGGTAAGCTCAAAGAGATTGAAAAGAAGAGCAAATCAATTCTGACAGAGAGATGTGAAGACTATAATCAGTTTTTTGTAGAGAAATAGGAAAATAATATGAAAACATTCCTGAAGATTAAAGTTAAAAATATTGTCATGAAGGTACATCAAAGAAAACTAAAGAGAATGTTCCAGAAAAAAGAAAGCATGAGGAAAATGAATAGAGTTTGAAATATCAGTCCAAGAGGAATATCATTCATCTAATTGAAATTAAAGATGAAGAAAATATGGAGAAAGAATCAAAGTTATAACTGTAAAAACACATCATTTTCAGATAAAATGGGCTCACCAGTCACTGAACAAGGTAAAAATTTAGTTCAACCTAGGTAGAAAGAAGGTGAGATTAATTTTTCAGGACACAAATGTTATTAACCTTGAAAAGTTAAAATACAGCAAAACCTAAAGAGGAAGCAAGAGAGATATGGGAGCCCAAAATTCTTCTCTGTGCAGGTTAAGGAGATAAGACATATTTCCAGATTCCGTAGGTAAAAAATAAATAAGCATTGCACATTACATTATGTCATTGTACCAATAACAAATAACTGTAACTTTTAAAAACATTCTGTAAGACATTGAAAGGAGAAATGGACTAAATCTTTCATAGCGTAGCATAGAATAGACACATAATGTTGCTCAACCAGGAATAAAAGCATGATAATGAATTAAGGCCATAATCACAAAAATAATTATATCTTAAAATAGTGAAAATTCTTATACCTAGAAAGAAGGTCTTGGGAATAAGAAAGGAGAGAGAACTTAACATTTATTTTATAATCTTGTTGAATATTGAAATACTTTACAGTTTCTGTTGGCAACTAGTTTCACCACAAGCAAACATACATGTGCATAAGCAAAAACTTTCAAAATGAATTAAATTGAGTTAATATTTTAAATTCCAGCTATAGATGCAAGCCTATAACACAGGGCCCAGAAGTGTTTTCTGTGAAGGAGCAGTGGGGGGTACCACTACCACACTGCCGTCTCTGTCTCTGCTGAAGTCATCCTCTCTGTCCTTGTAGAACAAAGAACCCATCAGAGAGGGACAGCTTGTACTCTAACAAAATTTCATGCTTAAACACTGAAACTTCAATTATATAACATTGTCACATATTTAAGAAATGTTCTTCTTTTGATTTTTTTAATGATTAAAAATTTTAAAACTCCATCTTTGCTCACCAACCATACAAAACTAAGCAACCAGGAACTTCCGGGAAGATGGCAACCAGGTGAGCGGCAGAGGGAAACTCTCCCAGAGACCGATCCTTTGCGTGCAGGTGCCCAGTCCGTGGATGCAAAATTCCAACTGATCGGGTTGCTCTACGCAGCCTGACCATTAAAGGGACGGCTGGACAAGCCGCGCCGCAAGAAGTGGGCGGATCCTGAGAGCTGGGCGCCCGAGGGATCGGTGCTGCTCTTGGGCCGCAGCTCGGCTCAATCCGTGTACAGCTGAGAGAGCGATTGCGGCGGGATGGACGCTTCCAGCTCCTGAACCCGATCGGCTCGGAGGTGGCTGTAACCAGGATTTCTTGGAGGCAGCGGAGCAGAGTAAACTCAGAGAACATGCTACTAGGGCAGATTGTGGCAATCTGGGCAGCAGTCCGGGATTCCGCTCAGAGAGCCCCGCCCCAGCAGCCGGCGCCACACAAACTGTGGCAGCTCCGGTGGGCAGGATTTCTGAGTTGGGAAGAAGCTCGATCCAGGGAGATACATCTGAACGGCATTCCTGTCTGCACGATCCCAGGGTGAGTTTATTGGGCGCCCTAACAGGTGTTTCCTGAGTCGGGAAGAAGCTCTGCCCAGCGAGTGACATACAAGCAGCTTTAATGACTGCAAGATCCCCTGGGTAGGAAGAGCTAGCTAGGCGCCCCTAGAGGATTTGTGAGGGGGGAAGGAGCTCCACCCAGGGAGGAACACCTGAGTGGCCTGCCTGCAAGGTCCCTGGGGCGGCGAGCTGTTTATGGCCCCAGCCAGAAGCAGAAATCTCAGCAGACAGCTTCAGGGACATTCTCCCAAAGAGAAGGAATCACTGGAGCAGCCTCTGCAGCAGACCTTTGCCTGCTGAACTGCCTGGGGAATTTATAGCTCCACATTTTGAATCTGATACCCAAAAATGGGAAAACAGAGGAACAAAATGCAGTCTCAAAACTCTACCCCACCCAGAACAAGTTCTCAATGCGAGGATACAGGGGAACCAGGAAGCCACATACCTGCAAGTTATGAAACGATTGCATCCAAAATGAAACAACTCCAACAGGCCATAAAAGAGCTTAAAGCAGAAAAAAGCCACATACCTGCAATGATTTCTCAGACAAAAATGAGCTGAAAACAATGATGGAAAAAATGTTCCATACACACAGAGAAGAAATAGACAAAAGACTAGAAGAAAATAGGAAACAAATGGAAACGTTACAAGAGCAATTTAGGAATGAATTACCAAGAATGAAACAGGTCAAAAGAGAATGCCAGGATTTGAAAACTAACGCTGAAAGCATGAGAAACCGTTTAAATGAAACCGAAGATAGAATTTCAGAACTTGAAGACAGCGTGGCAGCTTATGAGCGTGAAAGGAAGAATCTCATGATATCATGAAAGACACAAGAAAAGTCAATCCAACAGCTTCAAGATGAGGCAAAACGTAACAATATTCGAATTATAGTAGTGTGTGAAACAGCAGGAGATCTCACAAACGATATAAAAAGAATATTTGCTGAAATAATAGAAGAAAATTTCCCAAACAAGGTAAAACATACTGAAGTTCAGTTAATCGAGGCATATAGAACCCCAATGATCCATAATCCAAAGAAAAACACACACAGGCATATAATAGTCAAGATCCCAGATATCCAGCAAAAGAACACAATATTAAAAGCTGCTAGAGAAATGAAACAGATCACCTATAAAGGGAAGCCCATCAAAATCACAGCAGACTTCTCAACGGAAAATATGAAATGAAGAAGAGCTTGGAGTGAGATACTACAGATTCTGAGACAAAACAACTTCCAACCCAGACTGACCTATCCTGAAAAATTATCCCTCAAATTCAATGGAGAAATAAAATATTTCCACAACAAAGAACAACTGAAGAACTTCATGAGTGCCAAACCAGCATTGGAAAAAGCACTAAAAGATATTCTAGACAGAGAAAAAAGAGACCACAATCCCAAGAACAGCGATAGAAATAACTCCCTAAACAGAACAAGTAATTAAACAGTCAGCAAAAGAAGGGAAACTTCAACTAAATAACATGACTAGAATAAACTAACATATAACCATGATAACCATTAATGTAAATGGCCTCAACTCAAAAGTCAGAAGGAAAAGATTGGAAGACTGGATTAAGGAACACAATCTAGCGATATGCTGTATACAGGAAACACATTTTACGCAAAAAGAAATCCACAGGTTGAAAGTTAAAGGTTGGAAAACAATTCTCCATGCAACAGGTCCCCAGAAAAAAGCAGGGGTAGCTATTATGTTTGCAAACAATGTAAACTTCAAACCAAAAACAATCATAAGAGATAAAGAAGGCCACTACATACTAGTTAGGGGAAAGCTACAAGAGGAAGAGGTAACAATCCTAAACATTTATGCACCAAACAAAGGAGCATCTAACTTTACAAGTCAAATCTTGACAGATGTAAAAAATCAGATAACTAATAACAGTATTGTAATAGGGGACCTAAACACCTCTCTGACGCAAAGAGACAGGTCAACCGGACAGAAACTCAGCAAAGAAATAACCGATACTATACATGGAGGAACGAAAAAATTCCACAAGAAAACTCCTGGAATTAATTGACAAATTTGGCAGCATAGCCAGATACAAAGTCAACACCCAAAAATCAATAGCATTCCTACACACGAACAACAAACAGACTGAGAGAGAAATTGAGGAAACCATACCCTTTACAATAGCAACCAAGAAATTGAAATACTTAGGAATCAATCTAACAAAGAATGTGAAAGATTTATTCAGTGAAAGCTACAATACTCTGAAAAAGGAGATTGAAGAGGATTTCAATAAATGGAAAACCATACCCTGCTCATAGTTAGGAAGAACTAACACTGTAAAAATGGCCATACTACCAAAACTGTTGTACAGATTCAATGCAATTCCCATCAAACTACCATTAGCATACCTCACAGATCTAGAGAAAAGATGCCTCAGATTCATCTGGAACCAGAAGAGACCCAGAATAGCAAAAGCAATCCTGGGCAATAAGGACAAGTCAGGTGGAATCACAATCCCTGACCTGAAATTGTACTACAAAGCTACTGTAATAAAATCAACCTGGTACTGGCTAAAAAACAGACCTGAGGATCAATGGAACAGACTGGAAGATGCAACCACAACGAAAAACCCACTCCACTACCTAATATTTGACAAAGGAGTCAACCAAACACAGTGGAAAAAAGAAGGCCTGTTTAATAAATGGTGCTGGAAAAACTGGCTTGCCTCTTGCCGAAAACTGAAAATAGACCCCAGTCTATCACCATTCACCAAACTCAAGTCAAAATGGATCACAGATCTCAACATTAAAACAGAAACTCTAAATATATTGGAAGAGAAAGTAGGTAAAAATCTTGAAGACATAGGAGTAGGCAGAGAGTTCATGAAGAACAATGAAACTGTCAGGGAAACACTTCAAAGAATCAATAATTGTGACCTCATTCAACTGAAAAGTTTTTGTACGTCTAAAGAAATCACCAGCAAAGTAAAAAGAAAACCCACAAATTGGGAAAAAATCCTAGCTGGCTGTCCCTCAGACAAAGCTCTTCTATCTAGAACATACAAAGAATTAAAAAACATGTACCTGTCCAAATTCAAAGCCAATCCATAAATGGGCATCTGAGATGAATACACACTTCTCAGACAAAGAAATACAAATGGCAAATAAATATATGAGAAAATGTTCCACATCCTTAGTCATTCGAGAAATGCAAATAAAAACAACATCAAGATTTCATCTCACCCCAGTAAGACTGGCCAGTATGAAAAAGTCATCCAATAACAGATGCTGGAGAGGCTGTGGAGAAATAGGGACTCTATTACACTGCTGGTGGGAATGCAGACTGGTGCAACCACTGTGGAGAGCCGTGTGGAGATTTCTCAGCAAACTAGGTCTAGAGGTTCCATTCAAACCAGCTATTCCTCTTCTGGGTATTTTCCCAGAAGAC
>PVLD010014160.1:17483-53476 GCA_004027595.1 Dinomys branickii
ATTGTATCACTGGTGTAAGAACCCGAGGGTGGGAACATAAACTAAGAGAAATGAAGGAAATCTGTTCAAAAACAAAGAACAGATGGGACGAGGGAAAGGAGAAAAGAAAGAGACAAAATGTATGTATGTATATATGAATATACATATATGCAGGAGGGCTAACATGGTTCTACTATTGTATTATGTCACTTAATGCTAAGGAATTATTGATGTGGGTTATTTGATCAATCTTGTATGTCTGTATGCGTTATTCTGAACACACACTTCGAAGATATCAGTATGCAAAGCAGCAACTCTTGGTGGTTTTTTGTTTGTTTGTTTGTTTGCCTGTTTTGTTTTCTGTCTTTGGTTTTTCTGTTTTTTTTGTTTTTCTGTTGTTGAGAGGATTAATTGACCAATTTTGCATGTCTGTATATGGGTTCATATATTTACACTTCGAAGATATCAATGGATAAAGCAATAACCACTGTTGAGATCATGTCACCTTGTCTGTAGATCAGTTGTGATTGTACTATTTTTTATGTTAATTTGTGTCTGTTTGTTAATATGTTTTTGTGCTTTTATTTTTTTAAAAATAAAAAAAATTTTAAAAAAACCTAAGCAACCAGTTTGCAGTATGTAGATCACAAGAGGCAACTTTTCATCTTTCCAGCTTGCTCTCCTACTTCTCTTCTATCAGAAGAGGGTTTTTTTGGGTGGGTACCAGGAATCAAACCCATGACCTCCCCATTGCCAGGCAGACACCGCCCTGCTGAACTATCTCCCTGGCCCATAGAAGAGGCCCTTTTTGACAAAGAAAGCATTGTCCTTAGGCATGATGGTGCCAGCTGACTGTTTCTGTCTTTAACAGCAATGGAAAAGTGACAAGAGCTGCCCAGTCAGCAAAGCTCAGCCCCGAGTCCCCCATCTTGATTTAGTCCCGGGAGCCAAGTCAAACCAGGATTCTGTTCACACCACCAGAAGACACAGTTCTCTTCTCTGGGATAACTAAACTGCAAGGACAATGTAAACATCCAGACACAGGTCACCGGCTATGAGATGCCACAGGGTGACCTTCCCAAGAAGGGTAAGTGATGGCCAATTCTATGCGCCAACTTGGCTGGGACATCATACCTAGTTTTTGGTCAAGCAGCATTCTAGATTTCATTGTATAGGTATTTTTGGATGTGATACATTTAATTCAATAAACTTTGAGCAGATTTCTCTCCATAATTTGGAAAGTCAACCCTCATCCAATCAATCAATGGCTTTAAGAGAAAAGAACGGACGTCCCTTAAGCATGAAAGATTTCTTCCTATCATTGTTTTCAGATTCAAGCTGCAACATCAGCTCTCCCGTGTCTCCAGACTATCACCGTGACCTGCAGAATTCTCTGTTTCTTAGATAGATGAATAGATACAGATAGACTATCTAGATGGATAGATAGATGATGATATATAGGTAGATTTTGTTTCATTGGCTAAATGAAGAGTGAGGAGTGAAAGGTGGAAAGTATTTTTGGCAATATTTTTAATGAGAGCACACCACATTTGAAGTTGGCACCCCTCACTGTCATTGTTAAAGAGCCCAGAGATTTCTTTTTCAAGAGATACAGCATTAGTTTGATTTCTGTTACACAGAGCTGAGGGGTTCTGGATGGATAGATAAGAATTTAAGCCAAAAATTATTAATAGTATTTTGATCCTTCATACATATTCTCAAAATCTCAGAAGGTATGCAAATCAAAAAGCCATTCATAAGGGCAAAATAATATTCATATATACATACACCTATGTGAACACATCTTTTGTCTTTAAAGATGCCCAGAACACCAAGGAAGTAGGACAGGCACTCCTATGCTTTAAAGCACCAGAATTGTTTCAATTCGTTGCTTTTCATAAAAAGGTTTTTATTTCCCAAGTTGATCAGAGAGAACACTTGGAGAAAAATCTGTTGATATTTCCCTTGCTGAGCTTTAAATAGCCTGAGTATGTGTGATATATCTTTTGTAGTGAGTACTTTAGAGAAAAAACATTGCTTTTAAATCTCGTGCATGCCCCAAATGTAATGTGAAATAAATTCCGCTATGAATGAGCTCCTGCCATGTCTAAAAACTGAATTGTAATATGCAAGGTTTCTCTGAGACAGGCCATTTTTTTGTGGTCTTAAAAGCAGCAAAGCTAAGAGGATTGACAAATTTTAAATCTCTCTAGCAGATTTCATGTAAAGCAGGAAGCTCATATCTCCATGCAATTTTAGCAGCATAGATTTGAGTCATTCAGTCCGAGGTTTCTCAGGAACTCAGCTGATTTCAGTTAACAGGGTACATTGCTCTCAGTACACAAGAGTTGTGTACAGTAATAATAATGATACCAGTAATCTTGGGATTGGTATCCAGGAGGTTCTATTTAATCTCTGAGACGAAACCAGCGTCAGAAGTTGATCTCTGAAATTTTCCATCTTATTTTCAGCATGCCTCCAAAACTATGAGCTGCAATTAAAAGTTCCAAATCCAGCCTCCAAAGAGTCATAGGCGGCCTGCAGGGAGACACTTGTGGCCTATAAGGGGACCCTGGGGCCCTTGACAGGGAGCTCAGTAGCCTGAGGGGGGAGGAGGCTCCCTCCAGGCTAAATGAGAACCCTGAAGACCTGGACCGGCCTTGGCAGTGCGGCGATGAGACAGAGCCAGGTGGTCTGCTGGGGATGACCCCGTGGACTTCACCAGACCCCTGGAAGAGCTTCATCATGGCAGAGCCCAGCGGTCTGCTTAGGCGACCATGAGGACTTGACTGGACCTCCAGAAGCGCTGGGTAACCCCACCAACTCGGCTGCACCCCCAATAGCCTTGAGGGCTTCTAAATGGGGTCTTGACCATAGTGAACCTGGTTCCCTGCCTATCTACTGTCTTTGAGCATGGTGCTTTTCCACCTCCTGCCCTAGCAATTTGTATATACCCATATATGTTACAGCATAATTTGAAGCAGCCATATCTCTTCCCAAGGTGAGAGTCTGAGGGAGTAAATAAACCCAAAAGTACAGTTATTATCAGAGGGAAGATGACTGATTGGGTGGTAAAACAATGGAGATGAGGAGAAAATTGATTAATCAAATGAGCCGTCATGAGTAACTGAGTAACAAATGTGAAGGTAACATTACATAATACAGCATCCAGTGTTAATTCCCTACTATCTTCTCTATAATTTGATATTTTCTTTATTGTTTTTTGTGTTAACTAATGCAAAGATAACATTATGTAATACAGCATCCACTGCTAATTCCCTACTATCTTCTCTATAATTTGGTATTTCCTGTATTGTTTTTGTGTTATTCTGGTTCATATGTCTCCATTCTTTTGTCTTTAAAAGAAGAAAAAAAAAGCCCCAAATCATCCAAACTGTTGACAGCTCCAGTCTGTGGCTTCTAACTTCCATAGAAAGCACAAGGTCAAATTTTCTTTCATGGCACTGTTATCTGTAAGCACGAATGAGCTTCTTTTCAACTTTCCCCACACATCCTTCCCAAATACAGTGAGAATAAAAGCAAAACAGCAATATCGGCTACTATTCCTAGAGCACGTGCTCTGTACCAGGCATTTCACCTGCCTCTCATACACTGGCTCTCACAGGAGTAGAGTCCTGTTTCCAAATTTAAGATCAAGAGGCTGCAGGTCAGCAAGGGATCAATTAACTAAACCAAGGCCACAAAGCTCTTAAACAAAGGAGCTCAGTTCAGCCCCTCCTTGAGCTGTCTGCTCACCAAAGCCTCTTCTCTTTCCACCAGGGCACGCTTGCCTAAAACCTCTTCCCAGACCTGACGTGTGGACGCTGTGAAGTGGTGCATTGGAATAGACAATTTTGCAGGCTCCGACTTGCTTTCTTCTCCCACATCTCAGATCACTCCCTGAAATACTAAAGCTTACTTTGTGTCCTGAGGAAGAAGTCTTCCCAGAGGCACTTCAACTACAGTCCGCCACAGAAAGTGTCCCACACACCACCGCAATCTTAACCTCCATGCACACAGGCCCCCTGTTCACCTGTAGCAGCATTTCATAGCTGCAAAAAAAGTAACAAGTGGACCCAAGGGACACTGGAGAGATAAGCCTTGCAAAAATCGGCCCTGGGTAACAGTCATGTCCTAGGATCTCGCTGCTATGCATGCCCAATAGGAATGGAAATCTGTAAGATAAATGGCTGCACATATAAATTGTTTTTTAGAAGGGGAAAAGGCATTTTCAAATTCAAATGGAAATTAAGGCTGCACAGAAAGAAACTGTACAAACAAAGCATCAGGACATTCATGTTTTCTCTCTTTAGTTTCAAGAACTTTAGAGCTGCTCTTAATGTGGGCATGAATATTTTATATGTGTGTTTTTAAAAAGGTAGTGTATTGCCTTTGTAAAATTCTCTTTGAGTGGCAGTTTACTGCAGGAAATTTTTCTTAGCTGCATAAGCTTTGAGGAAATCTCGAATCTACTTCAGTACCCAGCATGTTAAGAATAAGATAATCTGGTGTCATTTCTTCGGTTTTTTTTCTTTAAAATAATGTTATTGGCTTCTGAGAAATGTTTACCTAAATCATTAGATTTCATAGGACCTCCTATTTTCTTTCCGAGTTCTTACTATTTACATGCTATGAAACTGGTTAGGCAATGTTTTTGGTTAAAATGACAGGAGAAGGAAAGAACGTATTACACCAAATTCCAATTTGAGCTGTGTATCTTTTCTTTTTAAATGTGGCAAAAGACACATAAGGTATAATTTTCTATCTTAGTCATTTTTAAATGCAGTTCCATGGTATTAAATACACTGACATTGTGCTCACTGCCATCCATCTCTAGAACTTTTCGTCTTCTCAGATGAAACTTGGAACCCCATTCATGATGGTGTAGTTGTTCCCCTTAGCCCGGAGCAGCCACTTTCTTTTATATGTCTTTTAATTTGAATATTCTAATTACCTCATATCAGTAGAATCATGCAGGGTTTTCCCTTTTGCCATGGGTTTATTTCACCCAGCCTAATGGCTTCGACGTTTATCTGCACTGTAACACGTGCCAGAATTTCTTTTCTTCAAAGGCTGAACAATGTTCCATTAACACATATAACCATGTTTGGTTTATCTATCTTTTATAAGTGGGCACTTAGGTTGCTTCTACCTTTTACCTATGGAGAATAAGTCTGCTATGAACATATAGATATCTCTTTGAGAACTTATTTTCAGTTCTTTTAAATACATATCAAAAGTGGAATTTCTGCAATTACAAAGGTGTGCCACCAAGCAAAATGATAATTGTATTTTTAATCTTGAGGAATTAACACAATTTCACTCAACTCCTATCACCAATAGGCACATGTGTTAAAACTTTCTCCACAGCCTTGCCAAACATTTAATTTGTTATTGCTTCTGGTGGTATTTAACAGTAGTCATCCTAATGGTTGTCTCTCATTGTGGTTTTGACCAGGCCTTCCCTGATGATTAGTGATGTTGAGCAACTTTTAAATGCTTAGTGGCTGTATATTTTCTTTGATGAAATATCTACTCAAGAACTTTGCCTATTTTTTTTATCAGATTGCTTAGTTTTCTCCTGTTGAGTTATAGAAGTTCCTTATATTCTGAATACTAAACACTTACCCTGATTTTCTCCTTATATGTGATTTACTCTTTTTCCTGTTCTATAGGTTACCTTCTTACTGTTTGATTATAGTCCTACTATATTTTTCTTTTGTTGCCTCTGTTTATGGCATCACATCCATGAAGTTATTGTCAAATCTAAGGTCTTTAAGTTTCTCCCTGAGTTTTATTCTAAGAATTTCACAGATTTGACTTTTGTATTTGCATCTTTGATTAATTTTGAGATCATTTTTACTTTAATTCTTTTGAATGTGTTTCCATGTGTGATTCTCAAATGATTCTCTTAATTTCCAGAATTTATGTTCTATGCAGTCAGTATAAACCTGAATTAGTGGATACAAAGCTATTGCTTTAGGAAAGGTGAGGGGTTAGTTCCTTGTGAACCTTTGGTCACACATATTTGTCACCTGATCAATAGATAAATTTGTTTCATGGGTGTTCCCACTCATCCTATTTAATGTATATTGTGAATTAATTAACAAAAATCTAACATCAAATGACACTACTAGCTCATGCCTGAAAGAAGGTCCTCTTACATACATATTTTCTCCTTAACGTAAATCATACCTTTTTAGTACTTGAGAACACTCAATCGAGCACAAGCGTCATGCATGAGGGTCATTTCAATGAACAAAATCACCAGTGGAAAGCACAAAAATATGAAAAACTTGACAGTAAATTAAATGTGAAAAGATACTTGTTTAGCAAAGGAGAGCAGAAACGAAGAGGCAGAGCTGCCCTGGGCTTCAGCTGGGAGCACTTTCCCCAACGGACTCAACATTGTTTCTGTCCACATTCACAGTGACTGTGATGCCACAGGCATTAACTATCCTTTAGTGATTAGATAAACACGCACAAAGTGAAATCCACAAATAGTGAGGAACATATCTATATATCTACATCTAAATCTAGATGTAGATCTGTATCTAGATTTGTATACAGATCTGTATTTAGATTTCTACCTTCCTTGCAGGATGCTATTCTCTCATAGCCATGGAAATAGAGAGAATTCAGTGCACAGAACCTGGAGAGCAGGTTTTCCCAATCCCCAGCACACAGATCAGTATAGGTCTGTAGCCCGTCAGGAACCAGGACGCAGGAAGTGAGTGGCAAGCCAGCAAACCACTCTTCATCTGCATTTATAGCTACTCCTCATCACTCGCACTACTGCCTGTGTTCTGCCTCCTGTAAGATCAGTGGTGGCATTAGATTCTCACAGGAACGTGGACCCTACTCTGAACTGCACATGTAAGGAATCTAGGTTGCCTGCTCCTTATGAGCATGGTACGCGGCGGCAGTGAACCTTTCAGAGCTTTCAATGATAACAGACAGCCTCCTGTGGCACACTTGTCATTGTGTTGCTGAGACTTTGATGGTAACACCGGGGAGGACTTACAGGTACAGATTAATGTTAGCAAAGAGATTTGACTGAATAGAAATCATAATAAAGCTATTGCTTGCAGATTCTGTTAATGACAAGTAAAGATTAAGCTGCACCTGGCTTGATAGCGGCAAAAGATGTAATGTGCTTCAACTGTACAGCTGCATCTACTACAGGACAAACAGAACTCTTAGCATATTGGATGCCAAATGTGCCTAGTGCCTGATCCCACAACATTAAGGAAGGAAGTCACAAACCTAAGGAGTTGTGAAAGATTTATTCAAAATAAGGAGAAAAGAGTAGCTCCTGGATTTCCAGGAGAGGTCCTGACGGGGTGGTAACCAAGGCTCATTATTAGAAGTCGCAAGGTGTGTACGGTGTTACTTAAACTACATTCAACCTAGAGGATTATAAGTATAGATGCTTAGCTAATACTGATCCAGTGGAGAAGTGAGTCATACAGCAAAGACACATGGGAAGATCAAGAGGAATTTGGGGAAGGGATGAGTCCAGATACTTCGGTCCTCCCCCTGGGCAACTGATGCTTATCTGGACTTACTGGATGAGAAGGTGCTAATTACAGTGTAATTCCAAGTTACTGCTTATCCCTTATAGAAGCTTGTAATCCTGACCATTGCATCTTTAGCTCTAGGTTTAACCTGTCTTAGATGCACCTCCAGTCACAATTCTGATGTCTTTATTTTTGTTCTGACTTCCTTTACTTTTTTTCTTTACCAGGCAATAATGCTTGTTTTGTGCAATATATTTTTCAGAATAAAGTGCATGGGGAAATGTTGAATAATTATATATCAAGTAAACTAAATCAGTCATTTTGCATTGGTGAATGAATGCACAGAGAGGACAGCTGGCAGGATGGACAGATTTCTGGTTTCACTATTTGGGTCAAAAAAGTTGCTTCTGAATGACCAGGTACCATGTACCTGGTCATTCATAGAAAAATTCTGGCTAGCCAAACATTTCATCTGTACTTAACTATATTTTGCAGGAAACGATTAAATTATCAATCATATTAAAGCACATGGCCTTAACTCACATCTGTTTGCACAGGTTTATAAGGAGAGAAACTCAGAAGTGAGATGACCCCTAAAGGTTAAACACCAGCTGGAGTTTATGATTTATGAGAACTGTTCCAGGAGTTTCTTTTAGAGAGACAGTCACCACTGGCAGCATACTTCAGTGATATAGACCTTTTGTACTCAAGAGATATGTTCAACCTTTCAACAACTCAATATCTCACTTTAAGGGGGAATGGTAACTGTGTTCCAGTCAGAAGATAATGTGGCTGCAATCAAAGCCAAACTGGAATTATAGGAGTAATGAGTGTACACTGGAATTTTTGACATATTTTCAACATTAGCAGAGATTTTAAAAGAGACCAAACCAGAGCCTTTTTTCTTGCAGATGGTGCATGATCATCTAATCTCAGTGCTCAAAAGTTTGAGCACAACTTCCCAACCACAAAAAGCCCACAAATTAGGAAGGAATGGGTCTCTGACCCATTTATAAATAAGCCAGGTGAATGGGTTTCATCTGTGCTAGGAGAAGATCAACTGCTTGAGATCATAAATGATGCTAACCTTAAAAGTATGTTTGAGACAACTACAATTGCCCATATGTTTTGGATTAAAGTCAAGGCAGAATATCCCAAAATTACCACAGAAAGTACTGAAGAGCCCCCTTCAATTTCCAGCATTCTATCTCTGTGAAGCTTTCTGTGATGATAGGAACGAAAACAAGATTAGAATTGACTTGACATAAGCAGCACATGTCTAGAACCAGTGTCATCATCCCCAGAGGGGACTACATAGTTACAAGAAAACAAACTCAGAGCTCCCACTTATTATGCATTATGCTGAATGCATAATTATTTCATAATTGTGTGGATGAACTAATGGCCAACTTGTAACACCCACCTGAACTGAGTCACCATGATTCTGGGTGTGGGAGACTCACCCAAAGATTGTTACCAGCAGCATAAAATGAGAACTGGAGGGGAAGATGGAATGCTGTTGGTTGTCCTGAGGAAGCCTGTCATGTTGGTGTTCCTTATATGAACTCAGCCATCCTCATCACTGGAGGAGCTCAGTTCCTCGCTGTCACTGAGGGTGACTTCAGTTCTCTTCAGGGGAGCTTGAGAGTCATTTCCTGGCTTCAGTGCAGATCCCTCAGCCTGCTGGCACAGATCCTTCATCCCACTGGCACAGACTTTTGAGCTTCCACCACTGACCTTTGGGTCTTCCCAGTGCAGATCCTTGATACAGACTTGCATAAGACATTGCTGCAGGTGCTAGTCCTCCAGCTGGACTCATGCAGGACACTGCTATGGGCTCTCGGTCTTCAGCTGGACTCATGCAGGACATTGCTGTGGGATCCAGGCCCTCAGCTGGATTCTTTGGCTTTCTGGTGCAGGGACAGATTTCTTGCACTCTTCTCAACATTTGTCTCTTTGGGTGAATATTATAAAATAATCCTATAATTTGTGTATTCTGTAGTAAATCTAGTCTTTTGCAAACCCTGACTATAACAATAATATATTACAGTATAAATATAATATAAATAAAATGTACAATAAGTTTAATGTGCTTGAATCATCCCTAAATCATATCCCCATTTCAGTCCATGAATCATTACTCTTCCACAAAACCTGTCCCTGACGCCAAAGTGGTTGGGAACCATGCTGTGGAGAATAGTGAAGTATGTGTTTAGTTTTAGCCCTTTGTGAGACCAATCAATATACATTCTTGTAGGACATAACTTCATTTCCATCAGTGAATGGGGCCCAAATGCAATGTAGTTCCCATAAAATTATACATAATTAAAACACCATACATTTTAATTTATCTAAGTACAATCTAAGATGTTCACACAGCAATGAGATCTCCTTAGTGACATAATTCTCAGAATATTTCCCCATCATTAAGTAGCATATGTCCAAAAGTCGTTTAGATTGCTCTTCAAAACTAACTTACTCTGTCTCACCCATAGATATAATTTCAGCATTGAGAAACACATGATTGCTTTAATTGTGAAACTATATTTGACATGGTCAGTTAGCCCAATTCACCAAATTTTGCAAGGTAAGTTAGATGAATGCAGGTACCTCAAGCATAACAATTCCCTGCATGTTTTGGAGAGTGATACATCAGACTAGCAAGCTTGAGGTTCTTAAGCACTCACAGTGCATGACTCTGATATTTGGCTAGTTACCATGAAACTTCTGCGGAATAAGTCTATCTGGATAAATATTATGTGCTCTGGCCAGTCTTGCCATAAGGTTTGTTTCTGGAAATTAAGAAGAGTATTGTACTGCTATGTCCATTTTGTTTGTGCTGCACTGACATGCAAGGATACACATCAGGCCCAGCAGTCCTGAGATCTGATAAGAACTCAGTCTTTGGGAATTTAAGACCGAGAGCAGCCATGGGCCTGTGGGTCCCAGGTAAAGACAATCTTGTGATGATCCCAGGTAAAGGCAATCTTGTGATGCTCCCAGACTCTCCCCGCTGATTTCTTCAGTTGAGACCTCCCTGGTGTTCAACTAAGCAAGTGAGTTGAATTAAAGTTTTATTTCATATTTTTAGGTTTATTTTATTTCCTATCTTATATATCAACAAATGCTGTATGTGTCTATGTATGTTGGTAAATGTTTATAATGGAAAAGATGCAAATTACTTTTTTTCATTTTTATTTGTTCCATATCTAGATCTCAGAACAATCCCAGCAATTTCTCTGAGATTGTATCTCCTTTCTATGCTTTCAGGTGGTGTTGTGGGTTGAATTGTGTCCCACTGAAAAGGTGGATATTAAATCTTAATTTCACCTTTGTACATGTGATGAGACCCACTTATAAGTAGGATCTTTGAAGTAGTAAACAAGTTATGATGGGTCCAGTTGGATTAGGCTGGCCCTATTCTAATGAGATTGGTGTCCTGTTAAAAATAGAAAGATTTAAGTATAAATATAAGCACACAAGGGAGATGATCACATGGAAAGGGAGACAGAGATTGCATCTACAAACCAAGAAACACCAAGGATTGCTGGCCACCATCAACAATCAGAAGAGCCTTCACAGAGAACACAGCCTTACATGTAGCTGGACTTCTAATTTCTGTCCTTCACACCAGTGTGAGAATAAATTTCCATTATTGTAAGTCACCCACATTGTGATTATTTGATACTGAAGCTCTGAGAAACTAAAGGAATATCAACACTTTTTCTGGAAATGTTACTGGCTACATAATGCTTTCTGACTTCTCTCCAGAGAACAGTTTTTTAATTGACTCTTATATAAGTCAAATTTTAATTTTCTCTTATTATCATTAAGGAAACTGAGGTACAGTGACATTATTTGTAGTAGTTTAGGGGGCTACAAAGGAGAAGGGTTTGAAAAACAAAATATCCTGTTAGTCTTCTGATTCCTTTTCCAGTGGATATTCTTGCAAAGGAATTTAGAGATAATGTTTGAGGGAAAAAACAAACATGTTATTTGTTATTGTCCTTTAAAACTATGGTCCTGCTGTATTCATAGATTTAGCTGCAATTGGGAAGCATATTCAGAGCTATAGGAAGTAATATCTCATTATTCTAATGATATATTGTTTAGTTTCCCTTTTTATTAACTTTATTGATATAGTTTAGATCTATATAATGATCACATTCATTAGAGGAAGTTTGTATCTGCACATGGTATTTCTTGCTTCTTCTTTTGTCCCCAACCTCCTCTTCTCCCTTCATGCCTCATCCCTTCCCTATTTACAAAAGTTTGTTTCCATTTTCTTCCTTCTATTCTCTTTTTTTTCTTTCCCCTTCCTTGCTTTCCAGCTCCCCCATCCCTTGCTCCCCTTCCTATTTCAATATTTTCTTCCTATTTCCCAGTATCTACTATACATTGTGGACTTATTTACCCTTTCAGTTTCTCTCTCCAGAGAAGCAATGTGATATTTAAACATGTGTCTGATTTATTTTGCTTAAGAATACATACTCTTTTCCCTACCTTCCTTTATCCCCTCCCCCTCCCTAGTTCCCCTTTGTTTTAAACAATTTCTTCATATTTCACAATAGCTTTCATGCATTTTGGTCCTTATTTACAAATTTGATATCTCATACAGAGACACAATCCAATATTTACACGTGTGTCCACTTTATTTCACTTAAAAGTATGGTCTTGAGGTGTACTCATTTATCTAGATGTGTCTCAATTTTATCCTTCTTCGTGGCTGAGTAATATTCCATTGTATAAAAAGTCTTTTTTATCTATTCCTCAGTTAATGAGCACTCAGGTTGTTTCCAAGATTTTCCTGTTACAAACTGTACTGCTATAAACATGGGTGTGCATATATCACTGTAGTATGTTTTTAATTGTCTTGGGAGAACACCCAACAGGTGAATCACTGGCTCAAATGAAACTTCTAACCCTAGATTTTTGAGGAATCTCCACACTGATTTCCACAGCCTGTGGAAATTTTCACCAGCCTGTACTCCACAAATAGTGGAGAAATATTTCTTGTTCCCCATAGGCCCTCCAGAGTTTATTTGTTGATTTCTTCATAAGAGCCATTCTTTCTGGGGTGAGACTGAATCTCAGTGCTATCTTGTTTTGCATAACCTAAGTGACCAGTGATGTTGAACATTTTTTCATATATTTATTTATTGCTCATATTTCTTCCTCTGAGAAATGAATGTTCATCTCAGGTGCCCATTTAGGGTTGGATCTTTAAATATGGGAGTCTGAGTTTTTCATTTCTGTATGTTTTGAATATTAGTCCTTTGAAGAAAAACTGGCTAATTCTTTGATTCATTGATTCTTTGTACTATTTCCTTAGTGTGGATTGAATTAATTTCTGCTCTTACCTTTACAATTTCCTCACTCATATGAGCTTCGGGTTTGATTTGTTCTTCTTTACCTAGAAGTCTGAGGTTCAACATTAAATTGTTTATTTGAGCTTGTTCTGTTTTCCTGATGTGAGGGTTCACTGGTATTAAATACTTCACTCCAAACTCTCCTTGACTTGAGGGTTTGCGTTGAGATGTCTGTTGTGATTCTAATGGGTTTTCCTTTATAGGTGATTTAGTTTTGTCTCTACCCCTTTTAATATTCCCTTCTCTTGCTCAGTTTCTGGAATCTTGATTGTTATAGGTCCATGCATATTTATTTTGGTCGTGGCTACTTGGAGTTCTACATGCCTCACCTATTTGTGCATCAAATTCTTTATCCATGTTTGGGAAGTTTTCTGCCATTAGTTCTGTGAAGAGGTTGTTTTAAATGGTGCTTGCATTATCTCCAGTTTTCTTGTTATCTCCAGCTAGTCTTATGTTGTTCTTTTTTGCTTCATGTTAGATTGATTTTTCACGGTCCCTTGCTAATTTTAAGAGATCTTTCTTTTCATGGTTGCTACCTGCAATACTGTCTTCTAGATCTGATATTTTGTCTTTGCCTTCAATCTATTGTGAATACATTTCATGAAAGTTTTATTCTCCTACGTATCTATTTGGATCTGTCCCATGGCTTCTATTTCTTTCCTAGTTTGGGCATTCATAGTTTACATCATTTTCTTAAGCCCCTCTATATTTTTTATCTATGACTACTATGGAGTTGCTGGGTGTGCCTTCATTTTGATTGCCATTTCTTTCTTGTGAAATTATTTCTTCTATAGCTACATCCACTTGTTTTCTATTTCTGCTAATTATTTCAGAAAGACACAGTGTATGGCTTCTGATTTCTTCTATGTCATTGTGCTCTGGACTTGTCCTATGTGGGCTAGAGGTCTGGGGTTGCATTTTGTTTCTGTGTCTTGCCATTTTCTATGTTTTATTTTCTGTGTTGATGCTCATAGATTTCTTAATATAGATAGCTTCATCACTAGTATCAAGGCTTCCCTAGGAAATGTCTACTCCTCAGAACTGTCTTCCAAGGTGGTTCTTGGTCTTTGTGTCTATGCCAAGAAACTACCTTCCAGTTTATTAAGGATGAGAAGTTGGTATTTATTTGACTGAGCTCCCTCTCCTTTGGTCTTGGACTTCGATGATAGGTATTACCCTAACCAATCACAATGTGGTCATATGAGGGAGAAAAAATGATTACCACATGTATGACATCCTGGCTAAAGTAGTACAATTGGCAATAACAATATCAGGAAGTACAGCCTACAACAGACAAACTGTGGTAACTATTAATTTGGTGCCTTTAACTACAGGAGCAGGCTCTACACTTATATAACAAACTCCAACATATACCAGGAGATTTATGCCACGAGTTTCCCCTTGGAAAATTGATTTTACCCTTTTTGGGTGGTATTTAAGAGTGGTAGGGGACAGAACAGAGATGAATGAGGAGAAACATATTAGAAACCAGACTGCAAGAATAAGGATCATCACACAAGTGTTGTGGGGCTGGAGGACAGTGCAGAAGAGAAAGAAGGAAAGCAGAAGCCAAAGAATATTGAAGCAAACCAGAACAAGAAGACATATTGTTCATTAGTTTTTTTGTCCCATCAACATTCTTTTAAGCAGAACGTAAAATACTGTCTGAGCTTTACTTGTTTCATGGCATTATTTGCAGCTAGATTCAGGCTTCTGTTATTAACTCACGGCTGCACCAGATGCAGGATTTTCTGCTTCCTCTTTCCAAAATGTACCTCTCACATGCATCTGTGTGTGGGCACATCCCAACCAGCATAAATATTTAGATGTGCACCAGATAACTATACGTGTAGGAAAGAGCAAATATCTCCAGTAACTCTAGTGTACTCTTCTTCAAATTAATATATGTTCATGTGCAAATACCAGTAATGTGAGGATTGGCACCAAAGACAAAAGGTAAAGAGGATATATAACTTCTAGTGATGGTATCCAGTACCACACACTATCACAATGAAGACAGAAGTGTGATAAATTTATGGGTCATTTTTCAATTAAAAATGCTTTTCCCAAGACTGATAAATGATAAAAATTGAGTTATTTTGTTAATATTTAAGATTAAATTTATAGCTACTAAAATCCATGTTATGAAAGTCATAGAGTTATTACTCCTTCATCTCTTAGTAGTTAAATAATAACTATAAGTGATATATTTATCTTGTGAATGCCAGAACACGTCATGGAATTTTTTCCAAATTACTACTTTAGTGTTTACTTCTGTTGCTTTTTGATGGATTAGTCCTCATAAATTGTAGTTACCTTAAAAGGAATCCAAGCAAATTTAACCAGTCCTTACTTTTTAGTTACCAATGTTCACTGAAATACACTGAAATATGAAATGCATTTTTCACTGAAATGCATTTAATACTTTGATCTTTTGGTATTGAATACATAGTACAATTTATTTTAACATTAATTATATTATTTAAACATAAACAAATTAAAATTAAATAAAAATGAACATTCAGTTACTGAGTCAGACCAATCACATTTCAAGTGCTCAGAAACCACGTGTGGCCAGTGGTTACTTTTTTAGGCTATGTGATATAAAGGATGTTAACCACTACAGAAGGCCCTATTGGATAGCTATTAATCCTTCATCTATAAGTAGTTAAATAATAACTACAAGTGATATATAGCATATATGTTAGAATTTGAAGGTAAATGGATTGTTAAATGTCCACACAAATGTGACTAACTTATATATTCCGGAAAATAAATGTTAAAACTCTCTGTAACAGAGGCCAAAGGTATAGCTCAGGGGTAGAGAGCATGCACACTACTTCAGTTTCCAGCTCCTTCAGTCCCATGAAAAAGATAGTGTCTGTTCCAAACTGAAAAATAAAGTATGACTATGCATAAAACACTAACTAGCCAGATGAACTACAGCAGATTCTTTGCTTGCTCCAGTCTAGCTTGTTAAATTCCCAATCCCCTTCATAAATTATCCATTACTGTTTCCACTTACTTCAGAATTTTTCATGCTTCCTATCACATATCCAGTCTGTGTGCTGCACTGTGATAATCCTTAGTTACATTGCTTGGTATTTGTTTCAGTTAAAGATTGAGTAGCTTTGTGCAAACATCCAAATCTAATTCTAAATTACATGTTACACAAAATAGTAATGTAAATATTACAGTCCTTTCATTCACATAGTAAATGGGCTGTAGGTGGATGCAGTGATAAAATAGAATTTATATGGCAACATACATTTTTAGAAAGACATTATAGAAAATTTAAATTGATGTTTTCCTAGTAGTGCATGTTGATTCCAAGTACACATTCATTTTCACATTAAACTTGGATCTGCATTCCGGGCAGTGGAAGAGAAGAGTAAAGAGATCACAGAAGATAATGTATCTGCCCATGAAAACAGATGATGGAATTTAAGGGGGAGAAAGGTACATGTGGGCTCTAATTTTATTTATTTAGTTAGTTAGTTAGCTAGTTAGTTTGGTGCCAGGGACCAAATGGGCCCTAATTTAAATTTCCCCTTATAGTTTATAATTCCTGGCTTTTGATTCTGGTTCCTAGAGAAATTTCACTCAATAATCAGAAATCACAGCACCATTCTCATACCCCGGCAGCATCGACACTGGTGTAGCAGTGGACACATTACTCCCGTCACTTTTTCAGGCATCAGAATGAAGACTTCTCCTGGACCCAGAGAGTTCTTCTTTAAAAACATTAGAAGTAGCACAAAGAACTTGCTCATAATGTACAAATCATTAAAATTGTGCTAGTTTAAGAAGCATGCCATGAAGTTCACTAAATAATACAGGAATGCTCATTCGACTGTCACATACCAACCCACCATGGAAGAATTCTGATGCTCGTCACTGTACAAGTGAAGATAAACACACTCTGTGATTATACTGGGAAGACAAGAAGAAGCAGCTCGGTATCCGTTATCAACACCTTTCTAAATTCTGTTTCCACTTTATTTTTTATCTCTTCAGATTTCCTTAACTTCTTCAGCTATTCCTCTAGAAATTCAAAAAATGAAAGAAAATATGAGCAAGATAATTAAAAAGAAAGTATGTCTGTGTGTAAATATGTGTATGTGTCCCTATGTGTGATGAAGGAGATGACTGCAATATAAATTTGTATGTAATCAAGAATATGTACAAGTGTATAATAGTACCTTATCCATAATCAGCAATATGCTATGCCTTAAGGGATGCTGATTTTAGCAGACTAAATCTTAGTGCTGGGAAGATATATACATATACATATACATATACATATACATATACATATACATATATATATAATATCTTGAATAAATTGTAATTTAGTAGGAATTTAGTAAGACATTAATTAATTAGGACCATGAGTAATTATATAAGGAAAAGTACATGCAGTGCCAGATTTTCAAGTAGCAACCCATGCCTATAGCACACAATAATTATTCATCTATAGTTCAGAGAAGAGTAGTCAATATTTGCCACATTCACCTTGATGAAGGAAACAGGAATTCGTTTAGCCTTGATGAATTTCTCTAACATGTGGAGGAAGAAGGGAAGGCAGCAGTCATCCAGAGTTGCAAAGAAACTGAGTCAGTGCTGAGCATCTTGGTTTAGAGAAAAGTTCTGGGCGGATCAGAGATCAGGATTTGCATGTGCAATGTAGAGTTACAGAAAATCAGCTTCCAAAGAGGAAACGGAAGTTTCTATTGAGGACTCGCACATGCCTTAGAAAGCGTGTAAAACCTGCTGAGTGGAATGACAGCGTAGACGCAGGCCATTTGCCACATTTGCACTCAGGCCTCACTGAAACGAAAGCCTAGAAGTACAAAGCAGGGTAAGCCAAAGGTTCCGAGGGCAGTGATGCCAATGAGCAATCAGCACTGTCAGCAGACGTCCTGGTGGGGCGGAGCCCTGTCCAGCTTGCGGCGCTGCCAAGTGGCTGTGGAGGAGGGAAGACCAGCCCACCTGTGAGGTTTCGAGGGGCAGCAGACCTCAGCGGCAGGTACTCTGAGACAGAACCGAGCTGAGGAGAATCAGTTGAACTGGCCCATATAGTCTTCAATCTTTATCTAAAATGGAAAGCAAATAAAAGTGGTTCTTACCCAGTGCCAAATTCTAGGACGTTTTCATCTAAAGAAATTGAAGGGAATGTCTGGGGAAAGATAATCTTTCTAAGTTGGATGCTGACATTCAAAACTAAATCTGCCTTTATTCTAATATTAGAGGGATTTGCGTTTGACACCCAACTCCTTATCCACTTCGTGTAAAGGAAGCTTCTAATCAGAACTAGCTGTCTCCCTCAGTATACCTCTAAGTGGTATCTCATAGTGGGGTAAGAGACTATGTGAAGAGCTCTACTTACAGAACAGGGAAAGAAATTCACACTGGTTCCTGCACTTCTATTCTGAACATGGATTAATCAGCAATTGTGTGGAATTGCCTGTTAGGATCTCAGCAACATTTGTGCTTTTTTAAATGTATGGATGAGAAGCCTAGAAATGGCACTACCTAGCCTGGCTTAGCGGGAGGGAACCCTACCAGCTGTGGAGGGCAGGAGACAAAACACAAACCCTGCTTCTGTGTTGATGGGGTGGCAGATGGGTTTCATGGGCAGCAGAAATGAGTTTCGCTGGCACTATACGGCGTACACTCTGTGGGCAGCTTCCTGCTCTGGCTCCTGCACTTGCCGATTTCTTCAAAACAAGGAACAACTTCCTAGACCTACAAAACACCATTAGTGTGCCGGCTGTGTTGGAACCTTCCAATGATCTGTGTTCAAGTACTCCTGCAGAGATAACCAGAGCTGTTTCTCTTTTCGTGAATCACAGTTGACTCCTTCAGAAGATGCATTAAGAAACCTGACAAACGAAGTAAAACATATTTTTAACAAAGCGACATGAAAGTGTAGATATGGTGATGCACGCCAGTGATCCCAGCGCTTTGGAAGACTAAAGCAGTGGGCTTACAATTTTGAACCCAGGTGGGGTTAGGGTCTTGGTGAGACCCTGACTCAAAATTTTTAAAACATCAACACAAATGATTAGCCAGCACATGGGTATAGAGAAGTAAAATCTAGTAAAGGGACAGCAATGGGAAAAAATTATATTTAAGCAGAATTACTATCAACAAATTTAAAAATACAACCTACCCATAAAACACAAAACAGATATTACAGAAAAAAAAGAGAACAAAGCTATCTCAATTTATTAAACATAGTATCTGAAATAACTGTCTCAATGGACAGATTGATAATAAATTTAAGGAAATCTAAAACAAAAAGTTAAGAAGAGATTGGAAATTATAAAAGTTAAATATGTAAATTCATCAAAGAAGTGATAAAAATTCAAGAACTAAATATAATAAATATATATAAAATTATTTTAAGGGAACACAGATTTTACTAGAACAATAATAAAAAGAAAACTATTTGCCACTTAATGTTTTTAAAATTTTACTGTTATCAAGTTATTGACCAGATACAAAAAATCATTGACCAGACATAAAGAACCATAATGTGGTTAAAGAGCATGAAGCGATGTTTTATATCAGATAGAATTTTTTAAAAACCTAGCAGTAGGCCATGCTATACAATGCACCAGAGAAATAAGTAGGCAAAAATCCAGCTGCACAATGAGAACTCTCTTCTACATTGTATGTAAGATATAGAATAGTTTCAGTACTTTTTAAAAAATCAAACTATAACGATTTATAATTAAGAGCTGGCCATAAATTTAATCTGTTGCTTTTAATTTATTGGTGAAATTGAGCATATTTTTAGGACAATGTCAGTGGACCATGGGCAGTGCATGTTCTCTACCATGAAACCCACAGGAGGAAGAGGAAGCAGCGAGGACAGTGTGTAGGTTCCTTCCACGTGCCCACTCCAGACAGTTAGCTGTGATAGTTGGGCAGGCTTTGCTAAGAAGTATTGTAAAATTTAGTATTGGCTTAGTAAGAATGTGTCATCAGTTAGTAATTTCTCCACTGTATTATAAGATGAGAAATCACCTTAAGTACTGATCCCCTTGACTTTTACCATTTTCATGTGCTCTGTCCTCAAAATTCTTTCATTTTCTTATGTTAAACTTATTGCTAACATATTTAGAGAGAAGCATGGGAAATAGTACACAAATCTGTGCTATTATCTATATGTCATTGAAAGATAAATTTGATTCTTTGAAATCACTTTACTCTACAGACCTAATCTATTAAACAAAAAAACTGAATGTATTTAATCAGGCACTGAGTTAAGCCATACAGACGCCACTACAAAGGAAACATAACCCTTGAGGAAGTGGCTGTTTAGTAATAGAAAGAAATAAAAATAAAGAATAATGCAGGAAATAGTTTCATTTATGTTGGGCAAAATGCTGTCTTCCTTCAGGAGAGCATCAGTCCTCGTCTTCATCTTGGACGACATCTCCGGCTTCCCATGCACATCCCTCTGCCTTCTGGCACAGACCCTTCACTCTGAGGGTGCAGACTTTCTAGCTCCCACTACTGGCCTTTGGGTCTTTCCAGTGCAGATCCTTAATATAGACTAGCCACACGGGATGTTGCCTTGCAATCCAAACGCTTGCCTGGATCCTTCCAGTCTCCAGCCTACAGACAAACGTTTGTGCTCTTCTGTTTCTGACTAATTCAAAGGGCAACTAACTCTGATGAAAGAAGGAAAGGAAATTTATATGGCAGGAAAACCTTTAGAAAGAAAACTTGAAGAATGAATCAATATTTTCAAGATGGTCAAAGATGATAGTTGGTAAAAAAAAAAAAAAAAAAAGGCATTCTATGCATACACAAGAAAGAGACAGAGTGACTAAATGTGCAGAGGTGCTAAAAATACAGACTGCTCTGGTCCGGCAGCTATGCGAGTGAATCAAGAAGTAGGGGGAATGAATAGAGAAAGGGCAAAAAATAAGCCAGAAAACTAGGTTGGTTCAAATAGAATAGTGTCTATCCTTTTTAGGGGCTTTCTCACACAGAGGTGTGGATTTGAAATCACAGTTTCTTTGGGACCTAGTTCATGGGTGCTGGCTTCCACAGCAACCAAGGGGATGTTCACCTATAAGGTCTTTGGTACCATATTCCAAACTAGCTTCTCAGCATTCTTCTCCTAACTTATCTTGTTCTCTGGTATCCATTACTTCATCCTGTCCAGTAAAGTTGGTTGTGTTAAGTGGCATTATCACTAGAGGAACTGCTAAAGTTTTCTGGGTGCAGGGGTTTCTTTCATTCCACTTAATCATCAGCATCTCATGGTGATTTTCCTTGCTCTCTGCTCAATGTGCAACACCCTCTTAGAATGGGGTTGATAGTCATTATTTCCAACACATTTCTTCTTCAATTTCAGCAAGATTTCAGTCTCTCAGCACCTCTGCTGCGTTTGTTTAATTGAGGCTACAGATAATCATGTCACATCAAAATTTCTCTTAGCAACATTCTCATTGTTTTATCCTTTGCCTATTGTACCACTTTCCAGACTAAACAAGAACCTTGGACCAATCCAAGAACTCTCCTGTTGCTACACTGAACTGTGGGGAGGATCACACACACAGATGCAGTGCAGTGATGAGCAAGATTCAGCTTGACATGAGCATGGCCACCTTGAGCTATGACCACCCTGGCTGCCCCAAAGTAATCCTAGCTGGGTTTTCCTGCATACTTTCCCAGCATATTGTAAACACAGCAATCCTTTAGCGTGGTATGTCCCAGACACTGGCTCCAGGAATGTGTCTGACCCTTGGATATTAACTTAAGATAAACAGGTACATTCCAGCTTGGATGAAGTCATTTTCTCCTAACTAGTATATCTGCTCTTCATTCTGTTCCAAATTGCAAGGATCCATTTGGTCTTGTTGGCACCAGGATCATGCTTTCTCAGTCAGTACCCACCGCCCGTACCCCCCTCGCCTTGTGTGCAGTTCTAGTCCTGTCTCCCTTTCTTTCTTTGGTCTCATGACACTTCCGAGCCAGATGTCACACAATAGAATCATTCTGCAGCAACTATTCAGGAATGTTTTGATCCTATATTTAAACCAGTGGTTAACTTACCAGCCACGTTGGGCGTGTGTGTGCGCATAATGCTGGGAAACACTCCAAACAGGTATTTGACCACAAGGGCCAATTTAGCAGCACACTTCTGTCATATTTTTGTCCTCCAAAGTCCCACAGTTCTCATCTCTCCCAGTAAAATTCACCTTTGTCTATATTCTTTGTACCATTTATTTTTTCAAATCTTCCTCCTTCACTCTCCTCAAAATTTATCCAGAAAATAGATACAACATCCAAAAATTTTCTCAGGATCCTGCCACCTCCCCTACCCTTTAATTTCCCAATAGCCTTTCCTGCGCCTCTCTTGTGAGAAAGTTGTCTCCCTTTGCCTGGATTTCAGACCCTTCTGCCTGTCAAGACAGTTCTGTCCAACCATCTCTTTTCTCATTGTGTGTACACTAGCTTCTCGTGGCTAATGCAGAAACATTCCCTCATATCTCCAATTTGAGAAATGTCCCTTGGCATGTGAATCCTCCAGCTATGACCTCTCTCTGCCTTATGGCTTGAACCTTTCTGAAACGTATCTCTGTCCCCTGCTCTACAGATGAAGCTCAGGAATCTACCTGCTAGGGGTGGGACCACCTTCTGTCAATGGCTACTCTGTGGTCTCAGACAAGTGCCTCAACCCTCTCTGCCTCCATTTCTTCATTTGCCAGCAAGGGAATATACCTCTACTTAACAGAAGGGTCAGTGTGGCCAACAGCCATTTTAGTTACCTACTGTAAATCATTATTTCTCTTACTTCTCACTCACCCATGTTGTTAGCAATTCTCATTGATATAACTAAATTTGCATATCTCTGTTTTTCCCTTACCAAGTTTTGCAGCTCCTGCATATCCCTGTGGTGCCTTGGCCTTCACCTCAAACCATGAACAGTCCCATCCCCCACCACATGTGATGCGCTTTCCCTCTGGAGCTGCTGGTGCATCTGATTATGTCACACTCTTCTCTGAGCCTGGCTTCCCTGAAAACACCCTGATCCAGGGCAGATAATGTGTCTAGAATGTGCCTGACTTAGTGCAATTATCTCATGTGTTTTATGTGGTTTTGGGCCTATTAGCCTGGCTTTTAATCTTCACATATGATAATTAAATTTATAAGGTCTTATAAGATAAGTAAAACAATCTAATGCTGGCATTAAAGGGGGTGGAGAGAAGAGGAGAAAAAATAATTGAGATGTGTTGTGTAGATGCACTAATTCCTTACAGTGAATGCAATCATTAGGTATGACAAATATTTAGTAATAAAAATTTTAAAAAGTAAAGAAAATATCCTAAGTCAAATAAATGTTGGAACT
Organism: Dinomys branickii; assembly: GCA_004027595.1. Lineage (NCBI taxonomy): Eukaryota > Metazoa > Chordata > Mammalia > Rodentia > Dinomyidae > Dinomys > Dinomys branickii. The sequence continues at coordinate 40,727 of PVLD010014160.1, forward strand.
AAACTTTTATTAGTAGCAACTCTTGCTCTTAGGTAGAGGCAGATGAATGTGAATTAATGATATGTTCAAAGACTTCCTCACTTTTTATTTTACATGCGCTCATGTGAAATCCTGTGCCACTTAGTGAAGCTGAGCTGTAAAAGTTCACTGCAGGCAAAGTGACTACATGTTTCATTCAGCCTTGGTTCTGGGATTGGGTAATTGGTATTCTCTGAAATAATAATTGGATACAGAATCACTAATGGACCATGCCTCAGGCTCCATCCCAAAGGGATTAAGTTATATGGATTGCATTATACTGCTGCTGTGTTCTTACAAAGATGGGAATGTCTCCAAAATATTTCTATTAATTCACATTTCCTGAAGACCACTAATTTCATCAGTGTGAATATATTTCTAACATCCACTATATTAATCTGTAAAGCTCTAATTTCACCATTTGCTATGGTCTGAATGCGCGTATCCCCCAAAGTTCAGACACTGAATTCTGAGCCCCTGGGTGATGGCATTAGGAGGTAGTACCTCAGGTGGTGAGTGTAGAGCCCTCATAAATGAGAGTAGTTACCTCACAAAAGAAGGTTCTGTTCACACACAAGACAGCGTTCCACCCTCACGTGCCATGTGAGGACACAGTGAGAAAGTGAGGTCTCCAAACAAAGAGCTGGACCCTCACCAGACACCAGGCCTATTAACCCTTCAGCTGAGTTTCCAAGTCTCCAGACTGAGAAAGAAAAGTCTGTTAGTGAGAAGCTACCTAGTCCATTGAATTTTGTTACAGCAGCCTAAATGCACTGACATCAATGAACACTCATTTCTAAAATTAATTCTTCTAAACAACCAGCCTCCCTGGTGTTGGTGCAAGGCAGAGAAGCTAAAACCTCAGAAGAAGCTGGTTTTCAGACTGAATCTGCTTGTATACTCACAGAAGCTCTCTGCACCTGGGTGCTCCTGGAGAGAGTAACTGACTATCCCAATCCCATATGCATAACAGCATTTTGTCCCCTAAGGTTTTGTAAATTACAGGCATTATAACCCTCTACAGTGAACTGTTCTTCTTCTTGCCCTTTCCCTCCACCTCCTTATCTCAGCAAATGCACACAGACCTCCCTGGGGATGTCAGTGTTTCAGAGGAGGTTGCTTGGCTCCAAAACACCCAGTGAGTGCCGGGGCTGTGTGCCCCTGCTGCAGCCTGCAGTAGTGTTGTGATAGACGGAAGTATAGTTTTAGTCTTCGCCATGCAGAAAGCCAGTTTTCCCAGCACTATTTATTAAAGAGGCTATCTTTCTTCCAGTAAAGATGTTTAGGTCCTTTATGACCAGTATCTCTAGTCAATTAAATTGGATGGATTGTGATAAATATAGTCATAGCAGAAGTTGTGTGACAGAATTAAACAAACTACCATTAGTTTGGGTATCGGGAAAAAAGTCAGTATGTTTTGAACTTTCAGGCATTTCCTAATAAGATACTTGGAGAAGAAGGAATCAGAAGGAAAAGTCATATATAAATTTCAATGAAGAGATTATAATGAATAACCAACCCTGATATGCATAATGTCATCTCCTGTAAAAAAAGGTTCTATACAATTCACAGAATGGGTCAGAGAAGTTTAGGAATAACTATAAACTCATTGCAAGTTGATTAAAGTCAACTCTGGTAAAGGCAGGATTTAAACATGTGCTACAGAATGACCTGTCCTCAAGCACATGAGCATTAGTAGAACTCCCTACATAACTTGCAGTCAGGTAAAATACATTTCCAACTATTTTGAGTAGTTTGAGCACACATCCTCATGCTTCTTTGGGAAATTGAACACTGCAGTGGCATTCAGAAGCAAATCCCAGCCCTACAACCTGCACAGAAGAGGGAAGAAACTGAATCTCATGTTTTCTGCTGCTTCTATTTCTTATCCAGTCCAAGGTAACTGAAAAGAATGGAATTAGTCTAACTCTTACAAATAATTCATCTATTTTAGAAACTTTCTGGAATAAATTGGATGTGATCATTTTAGAATATAACTGCTTGCTCATTATCCCGCTCAACATAACTGCCTAGTTTTACAGACTCAGATGAACATTTTGAGGGAGTTAACTGTATTCTTGTCCTTTTAAATCCCACAGTAAAGAGGAAATGATAGAGTCATAGAAAATACTTAGGACAGTTTTAAATCAGAGTTTCTTAATCCCACACTAGCAACATTTAGAGTCAAGTAATATTTTTTTGCAGCGACTGTGCTGTGTGCATTGCAGGACTCTGGCAGCATCCCAGACCTTCATTTGGCCAGTACTCAGGATCCTCCACAGGTGTGATAATCAAAAATGCCACTAGGCATTGCCAGATGTATCCTGCCCTGGTTGAGAACAACTGGCTAAAGTAAAATAAATTTCAAATGAAATAAGTGAGTGCTTTATAAATATTAACTAATTTTTATATTGCCTTGCAAAGTCCATACTTTCACCTCATCTTAAAGAGAAATGGGATTCATTTGTCACACACAGTAATGCAGTGCACAATGACAGTCTTGGATTCAAACATCAAAAGTGTCTGGCACTGCGCTAGGCCCTGTGAATTCAACAACTAAGATGTGTTTGTCTTCAGGAAGCTACTAGATGGGGCTAGACTGATTTAATAACAGAACTGATGCTATGCTCTTGATTATGCATTTAAAGTGGATTAACAATAAAAATACTAGGGTGAGTTCACCGCAACTTGTTGAAAACAGGAAAAAGTGAGTGATCAGTTAGTGTTAACATTTATTTTATTTTATTAAATCAATCCTAAACCTATGTCCTACACAGCTTTTGATTAAAATTGGTATTAATTGTAAGTATTATTACTTGCCTCTATGTGGTTCTACTTTTTCAGAATACTCCCACGTACAAACAAAAACTTAAAAAAATGAACAATTTCATCAAACCATACCCTATGTTTCTCCTTTTACTGAACAAGAGGCATAGGGGCCTCAGAGGTTTATCCAAATCCTGAAGGAGTCAGCTGTCAGGACTTTCCAACACCCAGCATTGTCTTAGGTGAACCTTACTAAAAAGAGGGACCTCTGTGTGGAGAAGTATTTGCAGTACACTTCAATTCATGGAGAACATACTTCAGGCGCATTTGGTGAGCAAGCTTTGTGAATTATACTCAACGTAACTTCCTTCAGATGACAGTAAAGAAAATGTTGAACTAAACTTCAAGATGGAAATGAGCAGAATAATCTCTTTGATGTTCTCTCCTCTATATCCAAGTTGTATTTTTGAGCTATGACATTTACGGTTACACTTACCAGGTTGAAAAGACTGGGAAAATGTGGGAGGGCTTCAAAATGCACTGATGAGGATTTGCAGATCTGGGTCTCTGAACGCTTTATAAAGAAAATTGACATCATAGTACAACTGGTAAGTCACATGAACTGATTGGCATATGTCGTGACAGCCTTACCAAGTTGTCATGGGAATTAAAAAATGAATTCATACAAAAGTGCTTTAAAAGTGACTTGTGTAATAAAGATAATTGTGATCATGATGTTTGCATGTTGTGGCTCCCAAATGCTAACCACCTGCATTTTAAAATATTTTCAGGTTCTAATTGCATCCATGAAAGTAAGAGAAGGACCCCAGGAATAGGACTTTCAGTTGGGTTTGAAGGGAACTAATTCTCTTCTAGACTGTTCTGGATTCTTTCCCTAACCTCCTTCTCTGGAACTGGCCACTGTTTGACTAATGGCTCCCCTCCTTAGCCAACCTGCTGCTTCTCTACATGATCAAAACTGCCCTATGCATAGTCTCTGTCATATTTAAAAAGGATAAATACCAACATTTCTTTTGCATTTTTCCCTTCAGCTACAAACCTATGCTTTTCCCCCTTTACAGCCAAGTGTCTTTTAAAAGTTTTTTATACACACGGCCCCTGTTTTCTCTTCATCCACTTTGTAAATGTGCTCCAATTTCCTGGATGTCTCTAGCTTTATCAATACCCATGCTGCAGTATACTGCAGATTCTTTTCGTTTCAGCTCTCATCAGTGTCTCCTCATCATCATCTGAGAAAGTGTCCTTCTTTGCTGTCCACCAGGCTTCCTCCTCACTGCCTTCCCTTCTCAATCTTCCTTATAGCTCGCTCACTCTCTTTGACAACTTTTTAATTCTTCAAGGCTTTTCCTTTACCCTGATTTTTAAAAATTTATTGTCTTTCCCAAATGGTCATTACTGATAACTACAATTTCAACAACCTCTGAAGCACTTGACTTGCAAGTACACACAGATATTTTCCTCTCTCTTGAAAACCTGCACAACTCTTGCACAGAACTTGCCAAAATATGGTGTTTTCTACCTGACTCCAAAACAAGTATAAAAAGTGAATTTATTATTTATTTACTCTTAAATTCCCACTGCTCAGCACAGCCCTGGCCACCTAACAGACACTCAGTGAAAATGTACCAAGGGACAGAGCAAATATAGAAATGAATGAATGGTATAATTTTCAAAGATAGGCTACAAGGGGTAGCCATAGTCTATATTTCCTGTTTATTAAAATAGTACATGGTTTTTCAATTTACTCAGATCTACAGTCATCTGTTTAAAGATACCTTCATTGAGAAACCCTGCTGAAAAGAATAACCATCTTTTTAGTGTGTGTGTGTGTGTGTGTTTGTGTGTGTGTGTGTGTTGAGGGTATAATTTAGCACAATTCACATAATTATACATGTGTGTACATATGTGCTTACTTTCTACATCCCTAGATTAACCAAACGATGGAAAGAAAGAGGACAACGAGAACAGTACTGTAAGAGTACTTGTTTGGAGGGGGAGAAGTACTTTATTATTGACACTAGTTAGCTAGTTATGATTAGTTAACGATAAAATAATATTATCATTTGAATTGTGTACAGACAATGCTCCCCTTATCACCTACATTCATGAGACTTCCTGCCCCATCACACCCTCAGTGTACCAGTATGATCCTTCAGAAAACAGATTTTTTTGTTTTGTTCACAACTTTTTTCCATATTAGAATGAAATGTGAGTACAGGCATTTGGAAAAGTAAGTATGAATCTATTAGGAACAGGACAATTATCATCCATAGTCCCATTACAGAAAGACTAAGTGTTTTTGTAAAGTTTAACACAATTTCTTCTTCCTCTTTCTACAAATTTAAAACATGAAATGTGTCTACAGATTTACAATTCAGTTTTTCTCTTTGTAATTTCAAAATAAGGAAGTCAGCACAATTTGTAAGTTGGCTCTTGCCATTGCAATGCCAGTCAAACATTTTACTGTCTTGTGAGTTTATAAGCCAGACATGTAACATCTTTGGGCCTTTGCTTTCTCATATTAAGAATGAGTTAATCAGATAATAATAAACTGAGTAACTGAATTTTTATGAAATGTATTCTGTGCATGTCTTGAGCTTTTGCGGATTGATCTCCCCTCCTGGCATTCAAACTTTTGTGCAATCTCTTTCATTTGTGAGTTGGATCTAGTTACTCATTGCTACAGACTGAATAGAACAAAAATAATAGGAACTTTCCATCTGAGATGCAGTGACTAAGAAGCCGTAGCTTATTCCCTACCCACCCTCCCTTGTGCTCTTGACTATTTACTTGAACCAAAGACAGGTACCATTTTATGAAAAGGTCTATTTGACCAGAAGCTTAGGGAGGTCTTGAGCCAACTGCCAGAAGATACTTCATCCTGCCCACAGCAGTGTTGATTCTGGCAATGCATTTTCTCCCCATCAAGCCTTCAGATGAGTCCACAGCCCTGATTGCATCAAACGTGATTGCAGCCAGATGAGAGACCTTGGGTAACATCACTCCACTAAGCTATGATTAGGTTCCTGAACCATGGAAACTGAGATAATATGTGTGTGCCCATGTAGAATAACTTCTACATTTTAAGGTGAGTTCTTATATGGCTTTTGTAAATGGGAAGTTTCAAATTTTGAAGTGTTTCAGGAACAAAACACTTTTTCCCAGTGATTTTTTTATAGAGCGATAAAGTAAGTCTTAGAGATAAGTAGGTCTTAGAGATAAGAAACCAATATATTACTTTTACTGATAGAGGTTAAATTGTAGTATGTGATACAGTGATAGCCTAATAAATTTCCTGATTGAACTTCAGAAATTGGATGCCTTAGAGCCCTGTCTTGGGCAGTGCTGGATGGAACAACATGGAAGAAGCACACATGTGGAGAAAAACCGTGTAACTAGGAAGAAGCAGAGAACAGAAGTGCTGTGCCCAACTTATATTTCTAAAGGAAGTTTTTTTTTTAAGTAAAAGAACAAAAACATATTAACAAACAGACACAAAGTAGTATGAGAATAGTACAATCAAAACTGAGTTACAAACAAGGTGACATGGAATCAACAATGGTTGTTGCATTACATATTGTTAACTTCGAAGTGTATATTCAGGAAAACAGATATAGACATGCAAAATTGATCGAACAAGTAATCATCAACTATTCCTTACAATAAAGTGACCTAAGTCAGTAGTACAACTAAGTTAGATATGCTGCATATACATACATACTTACTTACATACATAGATAATTATCCCTTCCTTTTTCTTTTTTTTCCCTTTCTTTCCTTCTTTTTCTTCCTTTTTTTTACAGTGTGAAAGAAAAAGAACTACATCAACAACAACAGAAAAAAAATGGAAAACTAACAAAGAGACACAAAGTAGCACAATAACAGTATAGTTAGAATTGAATTATAGACAAAGCAACAGAAAACCAACAATAGTTGTTGCATTGCATATTGACATCTTCAAAGTGTGTGCTCAGCAGAACACGTATAGACATACAAGATTGATCAAACAACCAGTCATCAACTATTCCTAGTTGCATCCAATAATCCACCCCAAGTTTATCAGTTATACTGCAGGCAGCATGGATCTGAGTAAGGTCAGAAGACCATACCCATGGACCGCCTCTCAACCTAGACAGAAGTGAATATGTCATACGCCCAGTCTAATATCAAAGTCATTACAAACTCTTTGTTATTTCCCCTGTAATGGTTATAAAATAGCAATCATTAATTGTGTTTTTATTTACTGGATCAATCATTAATTGCTAAAATTTTACATTTTTTCAAATTTTTACTAATACAAATACTGTTCTATGAATATCTTTATCCTTACTTCCCTAGCAAAAACTCCTAAAAGGAGTTGCTAATGCAAAGGTCTTATGCATTTGTATGTTTTTTCTGTATTGCTAAATTGCTTTCAGAAGATTTCACTAATTTCCTTCCACTCCATCAGCAGTGTATAAGAATGTGCTTGTAGCCCTCAGCCTTGGTCTTTAAGACTTTACTTTGTAAACCTTGTTCATTTGATAAGTGAACCATATCATGTCCTTACTTTAATTTGCAGTCCCTTAATTATTATTAAAGTTGAAGACTTTTCATTGTTAATTGGCCATCTACATTTCTTTTTCCTCAAATTATCTTTCTGTGCCCAGTGTTCATGAAGTTGCTGGTTCATCTACCTCAATCCACAGGGCAAACAGTTGCCTTCTTGTTTGGAGCACTGTAATCTCACAGAAAAAGGGCCTGAGAAAATGCCACTTGGTATGTCATTATTTTCAATATTACTATATAATTGTCTTCTTCTAAATTCAATTTCTCTAGAATATTTTAGAGTATGCACTCCACGATAATGCCTACCATAGTGTTATAGAGGGCTCATTGCAGTGACTGTGTTTATTAGTTCATTGAATTTTCAAAACTAGTTTATGTGGTAGGCAGTATTCCCGACCATTTACAGAGGAGAAAAATGAGGTAAAAAGATACTGAAAAAAAGATACTGAGTAATGTGATCAAGTGAAATGGGCTGCAGAGTTGACACCTGAACTCAAGCACTCTTGCCCCAGTCTATGAGCTTAGCCCCTTACCTATGAGTACAACACTGCTCGAATGTAGAGGACTGAAGACCGGATTTCTCCAAACAAGTCATCCTTAATTAATATTGTGTCTATAACATTAAACATGGAAAGGATTCTCCCTCACTCTAATGAGCTATTTTGAAAGGTATTACTTTTAAAACAAGACAGGTTTACTGTTTCTGCTTGTAATTTATATATGTGCTTCAATGTTTAAAGCTTCAGAGAAGGACTGGAGGTGTGACACGGGAGGAAGTGTGTGCTTAGCATTCATGACAGCTGACGTTCAATCCACCTCCCCCCACACACAAAAATCCAGTGAGTTGCAAACGAAGATGATACAGTTTAATTTTTCAGAAGTAGAAACAAGAGAAACCTAGATTCTACATATTTTCTTAGTATTATCACTAAGTCTGATGAGGTAAAGGAGTGATTAAAACAAAATTCTATTTCCTTTAGTAGACATTTATTACACTGACTTTACATATTACACTATAATATTTAGGTTTTACCTAAGAAGCATTTATTCTACAGGAAATTTAAACACTGAGATACAGCCATTTGGGGTGGGGTTGTTTTGTTTTGTCTTTTTATTTATTTTAAAAATAAAAGAAGAAAACATATTAACAAACAGACATCCATTTACAAAATAGCATAAGAACAATACAAACAACACAGAGTTATAGACCAAGTGGTAGGAAATTAACAGTAGTTGTTGTATTACATATTGATATCTTCAAAGTGGTTTATCAAGAAGAAAAAATACAAGCATGCAATAGTGATCAAACAAATAATCATTAACTGTTCCCTTCAGTAAAGCAATAGAAGACAGTAGTATAACTGTTAGCTGTCCTGTATATACATGCATATCTGATTTTCCCTTCTTTCCCTTCTCCTTTCCCACACACCAGATGCCCGTTACTTTTGAGCACTTTCCTCTCATTTCATAATGTCTATCATACCTTCTAGATTTTATTCACTCTTTGAGATTCTTACATTAGCAAGACAATACATTGCTTACACATTCAGATCTGATTTATTTCACTTATGAGTATGATCTCTAGTTGTGACTATTATAAAAGCCTCGAGTTTATCTTTCTTTATAGCTGGGTAATATTCCATTATATAAAAGTACCACAATTTTTTTATTCAATCCTCAGTGGATGGACATTTTGGTTGCTTCCACAATTTAGCAATTACAAATTGTGCCAATATGAACATGGGTGCACATATATTGCTGTGATATGATGTTTCCAGATACCCAGAAAGAGAGTGGCTGGGTTGAATGGGACCTCTAGACCTAATTTGCTGAGGAATCTCCAAACTGATTTCCACAGTGGTTTCACAAGTCTGCATTCACACCAGCAGTAGAGAAGAGTTCCTATTTCTCCACAGCTTTGCCAGCATTTGTTATCGGTTGATTTCTTAATGATAGCCATTCCCACGGGGGTGAAGTGAAATCTCAATGTTGTATTAATTTGTATTTCTCAAATGACTAATGATGTTGAACATTTTCTCATGTATTTACTTGCCATTTTTATTTCTTTACCTGAGAAGTGTGTATTCATCTCAGCTGCCCATTTTTGGATTGGGTCTTTGAATTTGGAAGTGTTGATGTTTTTTAATTCTTTATATGCTCTAGAGAAAAGACCTTTGTCCAAGGGACAGTCAGCTAAAATTTTTTCTCAATTTGTGGGTTTTCTTTTTACTCTGCTGGTGATTTCTTTAGATGCGAGGAAACTTTTCAGTAGGGTGAGATCTCAGTTGTTGATTCTTTGAAGTATTTCATGGGCAGTTTGGTTTCAGTTCATCAACTCTCTTACTACTTCTGTATCTTCAAAGTTCTTACCTACATTCCCTTCCAATAGATTTAGTGTTTCTGTTTTAATATTGAGATCTGTGATCCATCTTGACTTGAATTCTGTGCATGGTGAGAGACTCGGGTCTATTTTCAGTCTTTGGCCGGTGGCAAACCACTTTTTCCAGCACCATTTATTAGACAGGCTATCGATATTCCAGTCAGTTTGTTTGGACCCTTATCCAAGATTAGGTGGCTGAGTGTATTTGTGGTTATGTCTGTGTCTTCCAGTCTGTTCTACTGATCTTCTGGTCTGTTTTTCAGCCAGTACCATGTTGATTTTATTACAGTAGCTCTGTAGTATAATTTCAGGTCAGGGATTGTAATTCCACCTGACTTGCCCTTGTTGCCCAGGATTGCTTTCGCTATTCTGGATTTCTTCTGGTTCCAGGTGAATTTAAGGAATGTGTTCTCTAGATCTGTGAGGTATGGTAATGGTAGTTTAATGGGAATTGTATTGAATCTCTACAACAATTTTGGTAGTATGGCCATTTTCACAATGTAGGTTCTTCCTATCCATGAGCAGGGAACATATTTCCATATATTGACATCCTGTTCGATGTGTTCTTTTAGAGTACTGTCATTTTCATTGAATAGAAATTTTACTTCTTCTGTTAGATTGATTCCTAAATATTTCCATTTCTTGGATGCTATTGTGAAAGGTGTGGTTTCCTAAATTTCTCTCTGTCTGTCTGTTGTTTGTGTATAGGAATGCTATTTATTTTGGGGTGTTGACTTTGTATACAGCTACACTGCTGAATTTGTTGATTAGTTCAAGGAGTCTTCTTGTGGAGTTTTTGGGGTCTTCCACAGAAAGTATCATGTCTGCAAATAGCAATAATTTTACTTCTTCCTTTCCTATCCTTATTCCTTTTATTGCTCTCTCTTGTCTAATTGCTCTGCCTAATACTTCCAGAACTATGTTGAACAGTAGTGGTGACAGCAGACATCCATGTCTTGTTCCTGATTTTAAAGTAAAAGCTTTCAGTTTTTGTCCATTTAGTATGATGTTGGCTGTTGGTTTGTCATAGATGGCTTTGACCAGTTTGAGGTAAAGACCATCTATTCCTGTTTTCTATAGAGTTTTCATCATGAATGCAAGTTTGACTTTGTTGGAAGCTTTTTGTGCATCTATTGAGATGATCATATGGTTTTTGTCTTTGGCTCTATTGATATGGTATATAACATTAATTGATTTGTGAATATTGAACCATCCCTGCATTCCTGAAATGAATGCCACTTGGTTGTGGTGTATGATTTTCTTGATGATTTGCTGGATTCTATTTGCTACTATTTTATTCAGTATCTCTGCATCTATATTCATTAGGGAGATTGGTCTGTATTTTCTTTCTTGGTTGGGTCTTTCTCTGGTTTAGGTAACAGTATAAAACTTGCCTCCAGAGTGAGTTAAGGAGAATTTCTTCCTTTTCAATTTCATGGAAGAGCTTGAGGAGTGTTGGTATTAAATATTCTCTGAATTTCTTGTAAAATTCTGCTGTGAATCCATCAGAGCATGGACTTTTCTTTGTCAGTAAGTTTTTAATCACATTTTCAATCTCATTAATTGATATTGGGTTGTTCAGGATTTTTATATCTTCTTGAATAAATATGTAATTTGTACATATGTAGGAATCTGTCCATTTCTTCTGAGTTTTCTATCCTATGGGAGTAAAGATTTTCAGAGTAGGAATTAATGACCTGAATTTCTGTAGAATCTGTAGTAATTTCATCCTTTTCATTCCTTATTGTACCAATTGCAATTCTTTCCTTTCTTTTTTTGATAGGGTTGACTAGGGGTTTACTAATTTTATTGATTCTTTCAAAGAACCAACTCTTTGATTCATTTATTTTTTGTAGGGTTTTCTTCATTTAAATTGCATTAATGTCTGCCCTAATGTTTATAATCTCCTTCCTCCTTTGGGCTTTGGGCTTGAATTGTTCTTTTTCTGAAAGTTCAAGGTGTAGCATTAGGCTATTTATTTGTTCTGCTTGTGTTTTCCTTATATGTGAGTTTAGTGGTATAAATTTCTCGCTGAGGACTGCTTTCATTTCATCCCATAGATTCCAGTAGGTTGTGTCTATATTTTCATTTGTACATATTTTTTAATTTCTTCTTTAATTTCTTTTCTGACTCTTTGGTTATTCAGGAGGTTGTTGTCTAATTTCCAAGTGTTTATGGAGTTTTTGGAATGCCTTTTGTCATTCATTTCCAATTTCATTTCACTGTGGTCAGATAATATGCCTGGCATAATTTCAGTTTTTTACATCTAGGTAGGTATGCACTATGGGATAGAATATGGCCTATTTTAGAGAAAGTCCTATGGGAAGCTGAGAAAAATGTATACTCTGATGTTGTGGTGTGGAACACTCTGTATACACCTACTAAGTCTATTTGTTCACAGTTTTAGATCAGATCTGCTATTACTTTGCTGATTTTTTGTCCAGTTGACCTATCTCTTTGTGTCAAAGGGGTGTTGAGGTCCCTATTCCAATAATGTTATTAATTATATGGGTTTTTATGTCTGTTAAGATTTGTCTCATGTAATTTGGTGTTCTGATATTTGGTGCATACATGTTTAGATTGTTTTCTCATCCTCTTGCAGTTTTCCCCTAACAGGGATGTAGTGACCTTCTTTATCTCTTTCAATTGTTCTCAGCTTGAAGACAACATTTTCTGCAAACATAATAGCTACTCCTGCTTTTTTCTGGGCTCCTGTCGAGTGGAGGGTTGTTTTCCATCCTTTGACTTACAGTCTATGGATTACCTTTTGAGTAAAATGTTTTTCTTGTATACAACAAATCATTGGATTTTGTTTCTTTTTTTTTTATTTTAGAAACATAAAAGTACAAAAACATATTGACAAACAGACACCCATTATCATAGAAAATAGTACAATCACAACTAATCTATAGACAAGGTGATATGGTCTCAACAGTAGTTGTTGCTTTATCCATTGATATCTTCGAATTGTAGATGTATGGACCCATATACAGACATGCAAATTTCGTCAGACAGTT
>PVLD010014161.1:0-20000 GCA_004027595.1 Dinomys branickii
AAGCAATCCTGGGCAATAAGGACAAGTCAGGTGGAATCACAATCCCTGACCTGAAATTATACTACAAAGCTACTGTAATAAAATCAACCTGGTACTGGCTAAATAACAGACCTGAGGATCAATGGAACAGACTGGAAGATGCAACCACAATGAAAAACCCACTCAGCTACCTAATATTTGACAAAGGGGTCAACCAAACTCACTGGAAAAAAGAAGGCCTGTTTAATAAATGGTGCTGGAAAAACTGGCTTGCCTCTTGCCAAAAAGTGAAGATAGACCCAAATCTATCACCATGCACCAAACTCAGGTCAATATGGATCACAGACCTCAATATTAAAACAGAAACTAAATCTATTGGAAGAGAAAGTAGGTAAAAATCTTGAAGACATAGGAGTAGGCAGAAAGTTCAGGAACGAAAATGAAACTGCAAGGGAAACACTTCAAAGAATCAATAATTGGGACCTCATCCGACTGAAAAGTTTTTGTACATCTAAAGAAATCACCAGCAAAGTAAAAAGAAAACCCACAAATTGCGAAAAAATCCTAGCAGGCTGTCCCTCAGAAAAAGGTCTTCTATCTAGAACATACAAAGAATTAGAAAACATGTACCTGTCCAAATTCAAAGACCCAATCCAGAAATGGGCATTTGAGATGAATACATACTTCTCCGATAAAGAAATACAAATGGCAGATAAATATATGAGAAAATGTTCCACATCCTTAGTCATCCGAGAAATGCAAATAAAAACAACACTCAGATTTCATCTCACCCTAGCAAGACTGGCCAATATTAGAAAATCATGCAATGACTAATGCTGGAGAGGCTGTGGAGAAATTATGACTCTACTACACTGCTGGTGGGATTGCAGACTGCTACAACCACTGTGGAGAGCAGTTTGGAGATTTTTCAGCAAAGTAGGTCTAGAGATTCCATTCAAACCAGCTATTCCCCTTCTGGGTATTTTCCCAGAAGATCTGAAAACATCATATCACTCTGATATATGTGCACCCATGTTTATAGCAGAGCAATTTGTAATAGGTAAAATGTGGAAGCAATCCAATTGTCCATCCACAGAAGACTGGATTAAAAAACTGTGGCATTTTTATATAACGGAATATTATTCAGCTATAAAGAAAGACAGTTTTGGCGACTTTGTAGGCAAATGGTCAAAATTGGAAACCATCCTCATAAGTTAATTAAATCAGTGGTACATGAGCAGGCAACATATTGTATCACTGGTGTAAGAACCTGAGGGTGGGAATATAAACTAAGAGACATGAAGGAAATCTGTTCAAAAGCAAAGAACAGATGGGATGAGGGAAAGGAGAAAAGAAAGAGGCAAAAATGTATGTATGTATATATGTATATACATATGTGTAGGAGGGCTAACATGGTTCTACTATTGTATTATGTCACTTAATGCTAAGGAATAGTTGATGACGGGTTATTCGATCAATCTTGTATGTCTGTATGTGTTATCCTGAGCATACACTTTGAAGATATCAATATGCAATGCAGCAACTATTGTTGGTTTTCTGTGGCTTTGTCTATAATTCAATTCTGATCATATTGTTATTGTACTACATTGTGTCTCTTTGTCAATGCTTTTCGGTTTCTTTTTTTTTTTTCTGTTGTTGATGTAGTTCTTTTTCTATCACACTTTAAAGGAAGGGAAAGAAAGGGAAAGGGAAGACAGGAAAAAATATGCAAGAAAGTAAGTATGCATGTACAGCATATCTTACATAGTTGTAGTACTGAACTAGGTCACTTCATAGTAAGGAATAGTTGATGATTAATTGATCAATTTTGCATGTCTGTATCTTTGTTCCTGAATATACACTTCGAGGCTATCAATTTGTAAAGCAATAATCATTGTTGACTCCCTGTCACCTTGTCTGTAGATCAGTTTTGATTGTATTATTCTCATGCTACTGTGTCTGCTTGTTAATATGTCTTCGTTCTTCTACTTTTAAAATAAAAAAAAGTTCATCGTCATTAACTAATAATTCCTATGCAAGAGTTTTCATTGTGATTGAATTTTACTTATATAATCTATGTAATAGATAATATGATTATTTGGGTCTTTTGAATTAATTTTTACTCTTTCTGACTTTCATGGAATGTATGATTTAAATCTACATTTTTACATGTGTTTTATCAGGTTATTTTAATATTAATTTATCATGTTTTAAATTTCTTGAAGGTTGCTTTGTGATTTTACTTTTCAGATTCTTTATATTTTGCTAATTTGAGATTTTACATTTTTTCTTGACATATTTAAAGACATCATTTTAAATTATTTTTATAGAACCATATTTGAATTTCAGTATTCTTCTTCATTCTATATTTTGTATTATTTGTAGCTGTGATTTTCTTTTTTCCTACCATACTATTTTGTAAGCTGAGTCATATATTTTTAGCTTTTCTTCTTTCGCAAAAATATTTAACACTGTAAGCCTACATCTAGGAACATTGTAATTGCTTTCTGCCAATGTTAATATACATTACATTTTTATTTGCATTTAATTCAAAATATTGTCAAATTTTTAATGATATTTTCTTTGACCCATACTACTTTAAATGTGATACTAATTTATAATTCTAAGGTAATTGTTTCCATAATGATATTTTTAAAAAGAGAGTTCTTGCTGCAAATTAATATGAAATTCTCATTTTCAATCTGTCATTAAACTATTTTAGTCAAAAACATATTTGTGCTTTTATCACCACAGGCCAGTTTTAAAGCATTTCCATCACACAAAATGTTCATGAGGGCAGTTATTTTTATTGTGGTTAAAAAATACATGACAGCTGCACTATTAACAATTTGTACACCAGATCTATAAACATGGTTGTCTTGAGTGGCTGAGACTCTACATAAACTGCACAGCAATTCCCCATGTCTCTGGCACTGAGTCCCCATAATACACCCTGCTTTGTGTCACCAGGAATCTGAACATTTCAGATACCTCAGATGAGTAGAAAAGTGTAGGATTTTTCTTTCTCTGACAGGTTTATTCCACTCAAATAATGTCCTCAAATTTATGTTGCTAATATAATGAGCTATCCCTCAAGGAGAAAAGAAAGAAGGGGAAAAACTACATATATATACATACACAAGACAGCTAAGATAATTGCACTACTAATTTATATTAGTTCAGTGAAAGGAACAGTTACAGTTTATATTATTTGATCAATGTTGTATGCCTATATCTAGTATCTGAGCAATGACTTTGAAGGTAATAATATGCAATATAATAAGCATTGCTAATTTCCCATCATATTGTTTTGAAATTCTGCATTGTTTTTATTGTTTTATTTCTCTTTAAAACAAAAAACCAAAATAACGTCTCATTTTCTGTATATAACACATTTTCCTTATGAATTCATCCCAGGATGGATATTTTAATTTTTTACTACCTATTGTCTATTATGAACAAGTTTGCTCTAAATATGGCAGTGTAAATACCTCTTCGAGATACTGATTGAAATTCCTTTGGATAAAGGCATAAACGGTTAATTTGGAGAGTCAGTCTGATTCACTGAGAGCCCCTGGGGGATTAGTGAAGCACACTTCTGGGTGTGGCTGGATGGTCCTGGAGGCATGACCTTCAGGACTGCATCTGCTCCCTGGCCTCTTCTTATCTGGCCCTGTTCCCTGCTCTGTTTTCCACTGCTGATGTCTAAACCACTTTGCCCCACCATGCCCTTCTGCCATGGAGCCAGGCCATCACGAATTGAACACTCTGAAATGGTGAACCAAAAATAAACCTCTGCTCCTCTAAGTTGTAGGTATCAGGTAGTTTGAGTAACAGGGAAACTGAGCCATACAATATCTAGAAGTTAGGATTCTGGCTCATATGGTATTTCTATCTTTAATATTTTGAGAAACATCCATCGTATTTTTCATCACCACTGCAGCATTTCACAGTGCTATAATCATGCACAAATTTTTGCCATCCTCACTGCAGTTTTCTTTTTCTTTTGTGGGAGGTAGATTTTGTTTGTTTCTTTTTTGAATTTGTATGTTGTTTGTGTCTTGATGGATTTTTGATAATGGCTGGTTGCGACTGGTTTATCTAGATGTCCCTAAAGAGCCTCATATGCTCATGGATGGGGTTTTGGAAAGTGATTGAATTATGGGGCACTATAGCTATCTGTGCTATTAGGAGGCAGAGCCTGGTTGGAAGAGGTAGATTGCTAGGGACGTGAGCAGGTAGGATTTTTTTTTTCTTCCAGGGTTTCTCCCTTGCCTCTCTGCTTTCTGTTCACCATGCAGTGAGTAGCTTTGCCACTGTGCCCCTCTGCCCTGGATCTGTAGACTGCAACTGTGAGCCAAACTAAACCTCTCATCCTTTACATTGCAGGTGGCAGTATTTTGTCCCAGCAAGAAGGGAAGGGAATAAGACACCACCTTAACAGTTATTGTATAAAATGTCATTGTGCTTTTGACTTTGATTTCTTTCATGAGTAGTGATATTCAGTACCTTTTCACACGCTTGTTGATGATGTTTTTATCTCCTCTGTGATGTCTATTAAAGTCTTTTTTACTTTTATTACTTAGTTGTTTTCTTGCTTGCTGTATTGTTGAGGTGTAGGTATGCCTAATATATTTTAGATCTTGATTTATCAGCTCTATGCTTCACAGATTGCCATTCATTCTATTTATTTATTTTTCCTTTGCTGAACAGACATTTTTTAGTGTGACGAAATCCCCTTGCATATTTTTTGCTTTTTTACCTATGCTTTAGGTGCCTGATCCAAGACATTTTCACCAATACCAATGTCTTAGAGTTTACCTCTTGGTTTTTTTCTAGGGGTTTTATCATTTAAATCAAAATGTTGGATGAAAGTGAAATTTTCTTACAATCCTCGATGTGGCCTTATTTATTTAATTCTTGCATGAGTGATATGTAGGAGCCTTTCATCTGGATACTTCACAAAGGAAATTAGGCCATGTATTGTAGAACCAATATTATCACAAGGGGAGAAGCATGTGGAAATTCCCATTTTACCCTATTTATTGGAGGATTATTGAGAAGCTTCTTATTGAGCTTCAATATAATTCCTTTGTCATCTGAGGGCACTTAATATTAGTTAAATTTATTACATTTGCTTTTGTAATCCAGAATATGGTAAAACTTGGCAAGTTTCCTGAGTCCACATGAAATTAATGCCTATTTTGCTATTTTGGATTGAAACAATGTATTAAAGGAAACTACACTAAGGAAATTTCTCAATAGGGAAAGGAGAAAAGAAATAAGGAAAGAAAAAAATATATGTATACACACAAGACAGCTCAGATAATTGTACTATGAATGATGATGTTTTGAATGCTTTTCTACCTCTCTGCTTTCACGTCTATTTGTCCTATCAAGTTCTGTGTGAGAAATGTTAAATTCCCCGACTATCATTACCTACTCATCCACTTCACTTTTTTTGTCTTTAGTTTTATTTTGTTTTATTTTAGATTGTGTAACCAGATACTTTCACATTTACAATGTTACTGTCATCTTGACATGTCAAAACCTTTAACACTAAAAGACTTTCGCTTTACCCATGTGTCAAACTATTTCATGTGATTTTAACACAGCAGCACAGCTTTCCTTGATTAATATGTATTTTGAATGTCTTTTGTCTCCTTTGTTTTTAATCTGCAAGTGCTTTCTTATTTGAAGTAGATTTACCAGTTGCTATATATTGGATTTTCATTTTTATTGGTTTAACAATCTAGACTTTGTTAGTGGAGTGTTTAGGCATTAAAGTTTAATGTAGTTGTTAATACAGTTGAGTTTTTTTTTTTTTTTTTTTTTTTTTTTTTGCGGTACTGGGGATCGAACTCAGGACCCTGAGCTTGCTGGGCAAGCGCTTATTCCACTGAGCTATATCCCCAGCCCAATACAGTTGAGTTTCAACCCATCATCTTATTCACTGATAATCTGTTTACATTTTTATACCATTTTTTCTTATTACCATCGCTAGGATTGAATTATGATTTATTCACCATCAGTATTAACTTCATAGATATATATCATTTTTCTGGACTAGTATTTATAATACATAGGTTTATTATAACATTGTATAACATTGTACATTCAACAATGTGTTCATGATACCATATTGTTAAGTGAAATAAATGAGACTCACAACCATTAATATAGCATAGTTCCTCTTAGATGAGAACACCAAAGTATAAGTAAATTAAAAAGCAAAACAGAAGAAAATAAAGGATAGATCTTCTGCAAAAAGAGAACAGGGCTAACAGGTGGAGCAGAGTGGATGAATAAATGAATAAAGATATGTGTGTAAAGTTACCGGCTCCCTGCGATGAATGTGGCAGTCATGCTGTACTGAAAACATGGACCAAGAAAATGAAAATCAAAACAACTGTAAACCTAGCTAAGTTGTAAAGAAAAATAAAAACTAATTAAAATCCTTAAAAAAAGAATTGTATAAAAGTACAATTTCGCTTCCCCCCACATTTGTTAGTGTTGTCATGCATTTTATTTTTCTCTATATTATAAGGCCCATAATATTTTTGATTTTCTATGTTCTTCGTTATTTCTGTAGAGGCACATTTCCACCTAGTGTCATTTTTCATTGGGCTTCAGAGCTTTCTTTAACATTTTTTAATGTCAATCCACTAGTGATAAATTATTTCACTTTTTTGCTTGTCTGAAAAAGTATCTCATTTTTATTTTTGAAAGGTATCCTCACTGGGTATTGGATTCTGTGCTAACAGTCTATATGTATTATTTCTATTAAGAAAATTAAGTATATTATTCTATTATGTTCTTCCTGACAGATAGTCTGCCAAGTTTTCTCCACTGATTCTTAATTTTATGGCCATCTGTATGTACTTTTCCCATCTAACTCTTTTTAATATTTTTTCTTTTAATTTTTTCAAATTTTAATTTTTAGTCATTTAATTTTTGCATTGCTGAGGAATTGAACCCAGACCTTTGGCTCTAAGTTATACCCCCAGCTCTTTTTAGTATTTATTTTGGGACAGAGTTTCACTGTGCCATCTATCCAGAGTGCCTCAAATTTACACTATTTCTGTTTTGCCCTCCCAGAGTTCTGGGATTATAAGTGTGGAAACACCTAATATATGTTACTTTTATCATTAATTTTCAGTAATTTGATTTGATTCTCTTTGGTGTGCTTTACTTGAATTGTTCAGAGAGCTTGTTGAATATGTGGGTTTAGAGTTTCTTAACTTTTAAAAATTCTATTTCCTCAAATCCGTTTTCAGCACCAGCACCCTATATCCCATCCTTCATTATGTGAACCTGATTCTGCCTGACAGATTTCCCCACGAGTTTTTGAGGTTGTGTTGAACTTTCAGTCTTCTGTCGCTTTGAGGTTTATTTTGTTAATTCAGTGTCCTACTCTTTGTTTAGTGATCTTATTTTTGTTGTCATCAAATGTTAATCTTATTTAAATATATTTCCTTTCATTTGGTGCTATTTATATGCCAAGATTTTCCACTTATGTTTCCTTTTATGCCTCTCATTTCCCTTTCCATTAAGTTGATATATTTCCATACTGTCTTGATCACATTATTCATACTGGTAATTACATTCCATTCACCATTTCCGAGTCTGTGTCTATCAAGTGTTTTTTCTGTTGACTGTTGTTCACACTGGCTAGTTCTTTTCTATTCTGAAATATACATTTTTAAGTGATGATTTTTTTTAGGCAGGTAGTTAAGGACTTGAATATTCATTTTATATTTCTGAAATATTATTTTAAATTTTTGTTCAAAAAGGTCTAGAGTATATTGATAGGAATTTTAATAACCACACTTCTGCATATTCCCCTCTGGGTTATCTACTGAATGACTCCTCAAAACAATCTTTCATTTTATCTGAAAGAACAGCAAATTATTCCTACCTCTGTGTAAGCTTTGGGAAATATTTTTCTAGTTCCTTGATTATTATTCTTTTCTTTGTAGTTGTTCTCTTTCTTTTATTTCTTTTTCCTTTTTCCAGCCTAATGATGCCTTTCTCCTATTAAAGTAGGTAGTTGAGAAAAATGTAATGTAGGTTCAAACAACTCTGAATCAGTGTTACATCTTCTCTGCAAGTCCTTCCTGCAAATTTTAACAAGCCTCAAGCTGTCTGCACTCTGGTATCTCTCTCCTCATCTCAATGGGATCTCCGAGACCTGTGTGTTTTACCCTCCATGCTTTGTGGCCTGGAAATTGCCTCTGGCAGCTCCTCAGAATCATCAAGACAACACCTTATCTTCTTCCTTTCCTTGATACCAACAGCCTTTCACTGCCATTCTCTAATTTATGAAAAACCCATTTTAAATATTTTATCTTATTTGATCTTATTTTCCACTTGCTTTTGAAGGAAGAAGAAGTTCCTTTGCAGTTAACATTATATGTACTGTAGGAGAAACCCACTGGTAGCATTGAACATTTATTTTCCGCCTTGGCGGGAATACTGCTTCACTGCTGTGCTTTGCCTACTGGAAGAGTAGACGCCCTTGCTCAGGCACCCTTTGCTTGTCAAACTCGTTTGACACCCATTTCCTTCCAAACTCATCCATGTTGTATTAGATATCTTATTATTACATTTTTATGCCTCTGTTTCATTCTCTAAATGATCTCATGTAGTTCTAGGGTTTTAAGGAGCTTTCTACCTGAGGTCTTCACAGGCCTTTCCACTATTGTCTATCAAGAATTTCACTTGTGATTTGCCACCAACGTTTTGCTCTAGCTCAATAAGCTACCACTGTCCTCCAGTTGCTAAAGTGTCAGAATTGTCCTTTTAATTCAACATTCAAATCACCAGCACCTCACATGTACTTTCATTTTCAAATATATCATTGATCAGTCCATTTCTCACACCTTCTCTGCCATGACCCTGGTCCAAAACGCATTACTGCCAACACGGAATGTGCTGGTGTTCTTTTAACTTCTCCCACTGTTTGATATCTGCTGCACCACGTTTATGCTTTAGATAAAATCCAGAATTAAAACAAGACAAGTCTTGCCATTCACCTGCTCAACTCTCAAGTGGCTATCATTCAGACTTAGAAAAAAAACACAAAGTCCTCTAAAGCTGTAAAACTGGTCACTTGCATTATTTTCCTTTATCTGGCCCCACTGCTCATTTCTCATATGATCAGAAACATACTGCAGAAACATACTGATCACTTTGTTCTTAGTTGAGCCCAGACATTTCTCTGGTTTTTGTTTTGTTTTGCGTTTTGGGAATCAAACTCAGGACTTGGTGCTTGCCGTGCAGGTGTTTGACCTGCTGAGCTATATCCCTGGCACCAAGCCCAGGCATTTCTCTGGCTTCGGGAAAAGAAACTTTATTTTTCTTTATTCTTCATGGAAGCTTCTTTTCATAGTCAGCATTGTGGCTCTTGCTTCACTCTATCACCCCTTTACCTGTAAAATCTGTCACTCTCCATCCACTTAGTTTATGTTTTACATTTACAACCTGATGCTATGTTATCTCTCTAGGCTTTGAGTCAACTGGCTTGTCATTTTTTATCACAGCTTCTGTCCTTGACACTGCATTGTGTGCTATCCTGGAATGAAGTACTCATCCTGATCTTGAAATTAAGTTACAAAGAGTGTCAAACACGAGTGTTGCTTCAATGAATCTAATGTGCAGATAGACCAAGGAGTCATTGACTTTTCTCTTGGCAATGGGTTCGAATCAAGTGCGCTGCCTCCAAATTTAATATCGTCTCGGACTGAGATACAACACGGCATCAGTGAGTATTTGTACTTCTCCTTCCAAGGATCTATGGTTAGTTATTTTTCTTGATTTGGATAGATTCTCTGAAAGGTGAACTATGCCTCCTTCCAAGAATTGCCTATTGTTTAGAATTCTGGAAAATGGTCTTTGAGTATCTCCTTCCTTTTGTATTCTAATTAAAAGTAACAATGATATGTGGATTCACATTATTTACTTGCTACAATTTATTGAATATCTGTGCTGTCATGTGCCAAATTCTGATCTTAATGTTTTAAACCCTACAGTCTAATGCGAGTAAGATGTGGGGCATTTAGATCATTATGTCATGAAAGTATAATGCTAATGGGTGTAATTTGTGCCTTTATATATATTTTAAAACTAGAGATCTTGTAGTTCTGTTATTTTCCACAGAAGCACACAATGAGAACTGGCCCCAGGTCAGAATGCAGCTAGGATGCTACCCTCACCTCAAACTCCTAGCATCCAGAACTGTAGGAAACAAATTTTTGTTACTTTTAAGCAATTCAGTCTATGGTATTTTGTTATTCCATCATGAGCTGACTAAAATAGAGGCTGGATAAATATTTTAAAAGGTAAGAGCAGTTTTGGGACTCAGTAACAATGAGAGGCTGGAAGAGTTGGAAGCATGTGCTAGAAGACACCCAGATTGTTGTAAAGCAATTTTTAAAGGAGATACTAATGATGATTCAAAATGTAAGAAGAGCTGTAGAGAAAATTTGTACCTTATTAGAGGATACACAAAGGATAGACAATGTTAGTAGAAATATAGGTAATACAGTCCATTCTGAAGAGTTCTCAGACAGAAATGAGGATTTTATTACTGAGCAATGAAGAAGAAGGCAATCCCCATTTTGAAATGACAAGTAACTTGGCTGAATTTTATTCACCTTCTGTTGTTTTGTGGAGATGTATTTTTACTTTATAAAAAGCTAAATCAAAATTTCATAACAAAATAATAGAATAGCAGTAGCTAATACACTGTGCACTGTGACCTTAAAGTAATTACTCAGAATGCAGGTTGTAAACCGAAAAGATTCTTATAAAAAAGAGACAGATAATATCACAAAACTTTCTGGAAGGTATCATTTTAAAACATTAAGTTGGATATTTCCAATTAGCTGAGATGTGAAACAATGACTGGATAACCTCTGACTACGTATAATATAATGTGAGAAGAGAAATACAATTTGAAGGTGGCATTATTAAGCAACATGGAAATAAATCTTATAAGATTTGAAAAATTCTCAGCCTATTCACAGGATTAAAAAAGAAAAGCATAAAGAAAATAGGAACCATGTTTAGAGAAAACTAAGGCCATTGCAAAGAACTGTGATGTGGAGCTCACGGTGTGTGTGAAGCACAGGCTCAGTTAGCCATGCCAGCAGGAGATTACCAGTTTTATCTGAAGGGTGAAGAATGTGGGGAGCTGGTTCAACTTCTTGGATTTCACTAGATGAAAACATGGAGCCGTTCTGCTTCACATGTGTCATCCTTTGCAAGACAAAGGAAGAGGAACTGCAAAGGCATCTCATAGGTCAGGGCTGCCTTTTTCATGTCAAAGTAGTACGGAGCAGTTCCTTACTTTGGATAGGCCAGACGACTCCCAAAGATTGGTGGCCAGGTTTTTACTAAGCTGTGGGAGTTCTGCTCCTGCATAGCAGGTCCCTGGAGGTGGAAATCTCTCCTAGAATGATTTGAGGGGAATTAATGGCAATGTGTCTTTTACAGGAATAATTTTTAATATTTATTTTTAGCTTAAATACAGTTCTGTTTTCATCAACCCTGTAGGTGTTCACTACTTGTGGGGTTTTGTCTTATGAAAATGTAATGCAAACTTACAAACCTTCAAATGAGGTCATGACTCATCCATGTTTTCTATTGTCATAAACAGTCTTTGTCATGGGGAATTACAAGCAGTGCTTACCTCGGTGTATACTGTTGCTCTTTGCTTGTTTAGTTTCACATTAGCTGATTATTTAACTGATAGATTTCATTGTTCTGTAAAATATTAGGTGGGTAGGGCTCATATTAAATGGGAAGGATGAGACACTTGATTTTTCTTTAATGGCAGGCTTTGAAAAATTTACTTCGATTGTCAGTTTAGAGAACCCAGATTGACAGAAACTTCAATAGGGTTATGAGCTTTCAAATAATAGTTTCTTGGCTCAAATTTTCTGATATCTAAAAGGTTTAAGTACCTGTGTCCTCAGGACACATGCTTTTCTTGGATCAGTAAATTGGCTCATAAAGTGGGTCTTTGTCCTTGTTCCAAGAGTATGTTCTGTTAGTTTATCTTTCCATGCAACTCCCAAGGTGCGGTAAAATCCAGGTATGTGCACAGCCTCTATGCCAGTGGTAGCTAAATTATGGGATACCTATAAGAAAAACGATGTTATGTACAAGTTGTTTTTCTAAACTAAAAATTAAGTATTCAGGTTTAATTACCATGTCAAAACTGTGATAAATGAGTGGATTTTAGGTTGTGGTTTGGGTACTCACTTCTAAGAGGTTCACCATCATGGCTCTGTACCATACACACTGCTGACAAATTTCCTGGAAAATTCCACATAGCGTTTTAAAAATGTCACTTTCAGGAAACAGGCATTTTATTCTTAAATTGTATCCTCTGTTATTATTATCTCCAAATCCAATTATTTAGGCATAGCTCCTTAAAGATAGAAATGAATGGTGAATGTATTTTGTTAGAAGCCTATGTCAACCTACCAAAATTCAACAATAATAAAATGATTTTAAAACTTTCTTATTAAGGATGCAGTATGCAAATTTTTATCTATTGAACAAGAAAGTAGGCCATTTTCTGGGTTAAGATGAAAAGAAAATAAAAATAAAAGCGAGAAAGAGATAAAATTTAAATAAGAAAATCTAGAAGCTGTAGTATGCTAAAGGCAATTTTAAAGTAGAATTTATTTCTGTAATAAGATTCATGTAAATACAAACACAAATAGAATTTTTGTGTACATCACAAAATTCAGAGCACTAGAAGAATTTTAAAGCATAATATATACAAGTGAGTACATACATTTTCCATAGCACAATTTCCGTTTTCTTAAGATGAAAAAAAATTGAAGCGGACACCTCATACCTCATTTTACAAATTGAGTCTAGAAAACTATAATCCTCCCCCTCATCTTCCTATGGTGTTAGATGTGAGAGATTATGTTCTTATACTGGGTGTTATAACGTACCAGCAGGCACCTAATGTCTGAGTACTGACTGTACACATTCTTTTAGGTTCATCTTATGGAATAGGGAAGGTTGTATTCTATACTATTTAAAGAGACATAAATAGAAGCAAGGGTAGAAGTTACAGGGATGAAGATAGAAACTCAGAAGGGAAGAGTTTCCTTTCTAATGCCGTCCAACAGTGCTGAAAAGGTACTGCTTGCTGTTGCAAGTGAATCTAACAGTCTTATTAGAAGAGACCCAGCAGGTGGCTGATGTTAGTCAGTGTGCTCAGCAGTTGAAATGGTCTGTGGCGATCTTCCTATGCTAAGCTTGCATTGTCTGACTATAGTATTTACTTCACAGTCCTACAATAAGCAAAATGAAGATAAAGACAGATTTAGGAGAAGGTGAATAAAGAGGGGACACAAGGTGACCTATAAACATTCAGCTTTATTTAGAATCCACAAATTAGTTATATAACTAATACCCAGTTACTGATTATTGCAAAGGGTAAATTATGTGAGGGTAAAGTGGCCATACACATATGAGGAAAGAAAACTGGTTCTTGCAACGAACATTTAAAAATATGATGTCTATGACACGTAACAGAAACTACATGGTATTTGTTTGCTTCCTGTGATTATTTTTGGGAAATTTAAATTGTGACTTGTTTAGAGTTTTATAATATTTGGAACAAAGTCAACCAGTACTGGGTTTACTAGGAAGGCTGTTCAAGGATTAGGATGCTGTACTAAGACTTATGTTACAATGTTGTGGGGACACAGGGTGATTTACATGGCTGCCCTAGCCATGGGTGTGAGGGAACCACATGGAATTATTCACAGATTGTTAGATAAGGCATAATGCGAGGTACTGGCTAGAAACAAAGAGAAAGTGTGGGATTAGAAGGAACCAGAGAAAATGTGTGTGTGTGTGTGTGTGTGTGTGTGTGTGTGTGTGTATCCTCGTGTGTCTATGCTTCTAATATGTTTGAGTACACTGAGTCAGTGCACTCTTTCATTTGACACACTTAGGAGAAGTCAATGTAAATAAATAATGTTATAATTAGATCTATAATGTGCCCTGGAATTCTCCCATGTGTGGAAGGGTGCCGGGTCATATACCATAGCTAACTTGCAGTCTGCAGGTGGCGGCTGGTTGAAAGTGTGCCCTGGGGCTGTAACCTGGCAGGGTCCCTCGCTGTCTCTGCTCCCCCGCTTCTTCCTGCTTCCAGGTTCCCATAGCCTGAGCACCTTTCCCCTGTGATGGGCCCTTTTGCTATGTGGTTTCTTCACTGGAACATGACAACCACAGACTGAAACTTCTTTTTTTTTTTTTTTTTTTTTGTGGTACCAGGGATCAAACTCAGGACCCTGGGCTTGCCAGGCAGGTGCTTATTCCACTGAGCTATATCCCCAGCCCCATGAAACTTCAGAATCCATGAGCCAAGATACACCGCTCTGCCTCTGAGCTGTGGGTGCCAGGCTTTGTGTCCTGGCAATGGGAAGGGGGCAGAGATGGTACATTTTGCTGAAGTCCTGCTGATACTCTCCTGCTAGCTGCCTTATTTTCCTTATTAATGCTAAAGTCACAATGAGGCTGCTACCATAACTGAACTGTTCACCTCGGTAATAAGAGACAATGCCACTCATTCTGGGGAAACACCAGCTGCGAACCATTCATTGAATGTCTCTTCTGTCTATGATATGCTTTTGTCATACAGAAACTTTAAGGAATTCCAACTGGATTCTTCCTCTTTTCCCTTTGTGTGGCATATAGATGTCTCAGTTGCCTGCCAAGTTCCAAAGCTTGGGCTTTCCCCCTTCTCTACCAGCATGAAGAGCATACAAGACCAGCCCCCCTCACTGGAGGAATCAATTTCAAAACTAATAGGTGCTTTGTGGGGTCAATTTGCTAGTGAGAAAATTTTGTTTACTGTAGAACAAATTCGATTTGTTTCTGTTCAGGGATAAAGCCTATTTGTGTGTTATAACTAGATGGATAAGGCTGCTTTAATGATTTTTTAAGAGACACTCTTAAATTATCCAGTATAGCTAAAGAAAACACGCACCATAATAACTTTAGAAGATGATATTGGATGTCTGGTAGGCTTAGCTGCTGTGGGGTTTTTATCAGATGAAACCTTAAAACGGTATTCTCTATTACTCCCATTTCTAAAGCTTCTTGTCCTGATTCTAACGCTATAACGTGATCCATTGGAGGAAGAAACGTGTCTAAATTGTTCAAGGAAGCTATTAATAACATAATAACAAGATGACCCTTTTTTAAAGAAACCAAGAACATGTTACAGAAAATAAACAACCTGAGAGGAAATTGGACTCCATCTCTTCCAACCATAGAATCTTGGAGAGTTATATAACTTCTGTCATTCCAAACCTTTATAATTTCTAACTTGAGAAAATTGTGTTAAAGAACCACTAAATTTCATATTTAGTTTTACCTGATTTTGCCAATTTGGGGATCTACACATGACTTATAAAAATATAGAGGGGGTTGATGCAGAATTTATATTTTACTCAACATTAAAATGCTTTTAAGTCCAACTATGATTCCACCAAAACTAAAATTAATTTAGGGTGGATCAATAGGTATATTGTGCTGGGATGAAGAAAAGATAATTTTTCTCTTGTTGGTGTAATTATCATTTGTTGGCCACATATTTTCAAAAGATACTAAAAGATTAAATCTTGTCTGAGAGATGGCTAAAGTGAGATGCCAAGGGACCTTGATGTTGTGTACTACAAAGAATAATTTTTCCTGGAAAGCTTTATCTTTGAGAAGAGTTAGTTATAGATGTGATGACATACTTGAGAAATTTTCATGTGAAAGAGGCATTAATCATAATTTATGTGGTTACAGGAGCAAAAATTAATGGGAATACTTGAAAAGAAGAAGCAAGCAGATTTTGGCTAAAGACAGTGTCATTGAATAGAAATAACAACAAAATAAGTTTAGAGTGCTTTAGAAGACATGGAGATCAGCTGATCTCACTGGGTATAACTGAAAAAGCATTGCCTATTATCACTGCAGAAGTCTGTATATAGAATTAAGTAAAGCAGAAACAAGAGGACCCAATGACACAGTGTTTTAGATTCCATTTGTATTGTGTATTGTGATTTCAATCTAATTTCTCAGGGAATATTTGGACACAGGTAATATTAGAATAAGTATAGGTATGCATTTTTCATTGCTATCCACTATGAGTAGGGAAAGTTTTTTTTTTTTAAGTTGCGATGTATTTTTTCAGTTTTAGTCCTTATATAGATGTCTGCAGTACACAGTGTGCACATCCCCTGCATGGAGTCACATGGACATAGCACATCTGCATCCCTTTTCTCATCCTCTTCTTTATCCTCCTCCCCTCACTCTTACTCTGAACCCTTCCCATCTTAGGAAGACCTTTCTCCCTACTTCCTGTTATTTGTCTTTTAATTTGCTCTTTATTTATAATTTGTGCTTATCATAGAAGAGAAGCCAGGTGATATTTAAGATTTTGTGTCTCAAGGTGCATCCATTTTCCTCCAAATGACTCAAGTTTATCTTTATAGATGAATAGTGCTCCATGGCATACAAATAATACATTTTCTTTATCTATTCATCTGTAAAACTCCTACTGAATTCAGTCCAAATAGGGGAAGACACAATACGATGGCACTGCAGGTCAGTTCACATTCTCTTGTGGGAAACAGAAACATTCAGAAAGGATGTTGGTAAGGCTTTAACACAATGTAGACTCGGCCTCACCAAGCAAAATTACACCTAATTAAAGATTACCATTAAAGTTAGTCTTGTTAATTGGTTAAAAAGTAAATGGATGAATTCCTTTGTCATAAGGTTCACCTAAATAGAGGACAGTAGACTGTGTCTCTCTAGTAAAAAGTTCACTGCATGAGGCAGATAAGAGGTCACCATTAGATTTCCTTTTCACCACAGAAAGGCACAACAGCAATGGCTTCCTCAGTTCTCACACCAACACGGTGTAACACAGTTGTAGAATGGCATAGAGACCTCCAAACCCTGTAGCTTCAATAGAAATGGACAAACACTGACCACAGTTGTAGTTTATACATAGAATGTGCTCTTGAATGAAATATCTAAACAGCACCATCTTTCTCACATGATTTGAGAGATGTAAGACAAAAGTAAAAGAATACAGAGATAAACATAATATTTATGGCTGATATAGCTCATCACAGTAGTTTAAGCATATTGAGTGCTTATGCACTGAAGATTGCCCCAACTGACTTACATGTCTTCTTAAGAGCCCCAGGAAATGATGACATAATATTATTACCTCATTTTACACACAAGGTAAGCTGAATCCGGAAGCTGTTAGGCAATTTGAACAAGCTCCCACTGCTCTGTCAGTGCCGTAGCTCAGATTTGAGCATGGTAGTCTGGCCCCAGCTTCTCATTCTTCACCATTATACTTTCTGTCTCTTAAAACTAGTATTAGACATTGTACCTTCATTGACATTCATGTCCTAATACTGATTGTGCACTATGGGCATCTCTTTGCATCTACCACACATAACTCTGGGCTGTAGCAGAGCTCAAGACAGGGACAGAAGCTGATCATGGCAAACCTTTAACACAGAGAAGCAGAGACAAATGCTTTAAGTGTGTGGACACCTTACTCTTCATATAAATGAAGAAGGTAATCCAACACATGCCCATTTTCTTCTCCAATTTTACTAATCCAATTAGATTTCTTTCCCTTTCTAGAGCAGTGAAAAAGGAGAGGAGAGAGTTTCCCATTACAAGTACTCTGTCCATGTGGAAGGAAATGTCATTTTAGAAGTATCTTCCAAACCCCTTCTCTGTCACCATTCAAATTATTCTAAAGTTTTGCTTGTGAAGAATTGTATAGCATCACCTAAAATACTCATGCTCCAACTGTAGTTAGACCTGAATTGGATGCAGTGCTATTCTCATGCTTCTTGGTTCATTTTAATTTTGCTTTTCCTTTCATAGCTATTATTACAGAAATTCTATTGACATATTCCCTCTGGAAAAGGCCCTGCTTAAGACTAAATTATTTTGATAAACTGATATATTAACTCAGACCTATGCCAGTTATCAAGTTAATAACTGGAATCTCTGTTGCTCAACAGCTCAGGAAATGAACATTTAGGAGCAACAAATACAGTTCTTATCACTGCCTAAATGCTCTCATTATAGAAAGGACATATCCTGCAATAATGCTTGCTTTAGCCACTTTTGCTGTGATTCAATACAGCCTCTATACACTGGCAAGCTCTAAAACACACTGAGTCTTGAGGTCTATTATCACTCTTAGTATTAGTTAAACAATACTGTAACATTTCATATTTCTTTCCCTGGTGACATGCATTAGGTGAAGATTTTCAAAGCAAGAATGATATTTTATTTTGTTTATTGAATATATAATTCATATTTTTTCTACTGATGAAAATTATTGAGGCTTTCTTTGTGACATAATTTATAGTCAATTTTGAACATGTTTCAAGTAATTAAGAAGAACATATAGGCGTATTAGGAGGAGGTAGTTGGTGCATATTCATACTATCTACTTTTTAAACTATGTAGTGAATGTTTTTTATATTTGTTCTTATTCTTATTCATTTAAACCATCTTAAACATTTATATATTAAAGTCTTCTAAGACAGTTTTGAAGGTATTTGATATGTGATATAGAGATAGACGTTACAAGCCGCTGCACTGTTATTGTGAATGGGGCTCTTTACCATGTGTAAACCGTCCTTCTTTCTCTTCTTTAATGTTTTGGGGGGAGCTCTCTGGTCAATTTTCAACCTGAAGTCATTGCCTTTTATGGCTGTTTGCTTGCCCTACTTTGCCTATTTTTTAAATTCAGCCACTTTAAACCACTTTGTTTTGTAGATTTTATATTCAATGTACTTTTGCAAATATATCCTACAATGGTTTTCTATGAAGAAATTATTAAATACTATTTGAATTTATTGATAAAATTGATGTTTTAAAATTAGTTTTACTTTTAATTTTCTTTTTTATCTATTCTATTTATTCTATTTTATATTAAATTAAATATAATTAAATATATTATATTAAGTATATTTGTGTATAAATATATTTATTACATTACATATATTTAATTATAAATATAATTTTAGGTTAATTAGATTTTTCTTATATGGTTTTTTAAACTAATCCAGAGCAAAAATTTGACTGTTTTTCTTCTTTTACCTAAAAGAAGAACTTGAGGTTTTTTTCTTTTACCTAAAATAAATAAATAATTTATATTATAAATATAATTTATATTTATAAATATACTATGAACATATTCAATATGTTTATAAATACATGTTTATTTATAAATATTTTCAATATATTTAGAAATATATTGAATATATGTAGAAATATATTCCATTTGTTTTATTCTATTCTATTCTATTCTATTCTATTCTATTTTATTATATTATAATCTATCATTTTACTGTAATCTTTTCATGTGATTTCATTTCTATCGCATTCTCATGGATGGAAAAATAACGGACATTAAGACCCAGTGGTGGTAGCCAGGACCTAGGCAGGGTATAGAATGTCCAGTGAAGCTCCAAGCAGCTGGATCTGTACTCAACTTTTTTCTTGATCTCTGTTCACTAAACATTACTAATTACGTAGTATATTTTATAAAAAGTGCAAGTATTCTAGAGAATATTTACAGTACTTAGGATCTGTACATGGATTATTTACAAATAGTTTCATATGTGGGATTTGAGCACACACAGGTTTTGATATGTGCAGTAAGTGGGGATCACTTCGGACTCCCCACCCCAGGGAACAGTACATACAAAATCTAAACAAGTTCTACAGAGTACAGCACTGATGTTCCTGGTTCCGATATCTTAAAGTAGTTATGTAGGATATAACCACTGGGAACATTGAGTGAAGGAAACCATGGGACCACATTGTACACAGGACCATGGGACTATGATCTACTCTTGCTGGATCTATATTTATTTTAAAATAAAAAATGTAATACCCATGATTATCAAACCAAATTAAGTTATGAATTAAAAAGTGAT